>CANXYC011628197.1:0-58567 GCA_948193065.1 Aleurites moluccanus
ACACAACAGAGATGGGGACTCAAGTTGCTGATAACACGGAAGAGAAGGTTGAAACAGGAGAGAAGACTGAGTCTCAAGAGGAACCAAAGAAGGAGTCTGAAGATGGGGATGGAAAAACAGGAGATGAAGAAACTGGAGAGATGCAAGTTGGAGGTGGTGAAACAAATAATAGTGAGCAAACAGAGTCAGAGGAGGCCTCAGGTGAAAAGAAATCTGAGTTTGATGATGGCAGCAAGAATTCAGACTCAGGAGAGAGTACAGATGAAAATAGGCAGGAAGAAAAATATGATCAAAGTGCTAGTGAGAATAACTCTGAAAGTCAAGAAAAAGATCAGGCTTCAGTTGAGGTTTTCCCTGCTGGTTCACAGTCTGAACTTTTGAATGAAACTGATGCTCATAATGGTGCTTGGTCAACTCAAGCGGTGGAGTCACAGAATGAGAAGAAATCACAACAATCTTCAATATCTAATAATCAACAGGGTCAACGCTGGAAACTCTGCAATGCCACTGCTGGTCCAGACTACATTCCTTGCCTTGATAATTGGCAAGTTATCAGAAGGCTCCCAAGCACAAAGCATTATGAACATCGAGAGAGGCACTGCCCTGAAGAAGCTCCCACTTGTCTGGTTCCCATACCCGATGGATACAAAAAATCAATCAAGTGGCCTAAAAGCAGAGACAAGGTAAACAAGTGTCCACTTGGTTAATGCTGAACTTCTGGTTTACTTGGTTTATATGTGTTTTGGTTCATGATGCAGATATGGTACAATAATGTTCCCCACACCAAGCTTGCAGAGATTAAGGGGCACCAGAATTGGGTTAAAGTTACTGGTCAATATCTTACCTTTCCAGGTGGTGGAACTCAATTTAAGCATGGTGCTCTTCATTACATTGATTTCATTGAGAATGTGAGTTTTATCCCTTTCCTTTCCCCTCCTCCCCCACAATATCCCTTTCCCTTTTTTTAACCTATCCTTGTGTTACCTTGTTGAACAACTACTAATTCTACAGATGAAAGAAACAATTAAAAGAACTATTTTTTCTTTCTTAAATTTACAAATATTTTTCTCATGCAGGTATTATGTACGTTACTTCTGTGTACTGTGTACTATCTATCTATTTTTGTATTTGAAAGTTTTATTGAGAATATAGGAGCATTTTGAGCATGAGAGACTGTAACCTTCCCAACAACTTCGATTGATCTTTTTATATATTTCATGAATGGTTAAGAAAGTATTCCTAAAGACATGATTAGAATATATATAACAAACCAAAGGATCTAATGTAATAGATATTTCTATCAACATGCAGTCTTTTCCTGATATTGCTTGGGGAAGAAGAATCCGCGTGATATTGGATGTTGGATGTGGGGTGGCTAGCTTTGGAGGTTATCTTTTTGAAAGAGATGTTCTTGCAATGTCATTTGCACCCAAGGATGAGCATGAAGCTCAAGTTCAATTTGCTCTTGAACGGGGAATCCCTGCCATGTTGGCTGTTATGGGCACCAAGAGACTACCATTTCCAAGCTCTGTTTTCGATATTGTCCACTGTGCACGCTGTAGGGTTCCTTGGCATATTGAAGGTGATGTCTTCATCTATTCTGGTTGAATAAACATTTCATTTTATTCACTTTTCTGGTTTAAAGATACATTTTGGGTTATCTTGCAGGTGGTAAACTTCTTTTAGAGCTCAATCGTGTGTTGCGACCTGGTGGTTACTTCATCTGGTCCGCCACTCCAGTTTATCAAAAGCTTCCAGATGATGTTGGCATTTGGAAAGGTAGAATTTCTGTCCGTGTTTATATTCTTATTTCCTTCTCAGAGAGATGAATATTTCGATTTTTCTTAATGCGATATTTTTCTTTTCCCTGGTGATAATTAATGGCAGCAATGTCTGAACTGACAAAGTCAATGTGCTGGGATGTCAAGGTGATTCAGAAGGATAAAGTAAATGGTGTTGGTGTAGCAATGTTTAGAAAGCCAACATCCAATGAGTGTTACAATAAAAGATCCCAAAATGAGCCCCCACTGTGCAAAGAATCTGATGATCCAAATGCAGCCTGGTATTTTCTTCTTCTTACTATGGTTTTAAGAATTGGTTTTTGTTGTGCCATTAGCCTGGCCATAAAAATGTCTTGCAACTTAGGTAAATTATATTGCAAAAAAGGACCACAATCAATTGAAAAATGTGTTTCTTTGTGAAAATTTTTATCGTACGTACTATTGCATATGACTGTCAGTTTATGCGAGAGTCAGATTATGGACATTTGTTCCTATAGGAATCACAGTTTCAAATCTATCAATTAAAGGGAAAGGTCCTGGAAATAATTTGCCATAAAGTTTTGATAGCAGGGATCTTTCTTAACTATTAATTTCAGCTTTTCAGGGAGTGGTAATACTGTTATTTGCTTTCATTATTTTTGGTAAATATCTAGTATTGAGTTTTTGCTAACTTAAATCTGTCATTTTCTTGCATGAATAATTATAGCTCTTTTTTATATGTTTTTCACTTATATTCTTTCTTTGTATCAATATTAAGTTGTCGCAAATAAATTTGACATTTTGCCTCATAGAACTAGGAAAGCTTTTGTTTTTTGTGCTCTACATTGAGTGGAAGGCTTGATAAGCAATTTTAAAATTCAGGAAGCAAATTATACTTTCATAATTTTTCCTTTCTCCGTTTTAGAAAATTAAAAAAAATATATTATCATGCTGAAATATGTAAGTACTTGTGATTGTTCTGGGAGTGGGGAGAAAAGATACCAGAGAATTGGAACTGCCAAAGCATGGGTATGATGTGAACTTTGAAGATAAATTTCTATGTTTATAAGCAATCGATTTCTTGTTCCAAAAGTCTCAACTTTGCTATACAAGGACTTCTTTACAATGAAAAAATGCTATAATTTCATGATACGTTCTCAATATAATTTCCTTGAAAATTGTTATGGGTGTTTATCTTCAGGAATGTACCACTTGAGGCATGCATGCATAAAGTGCCTGTAGGTGCAGCAGAACGTGGGTCTCAATGGCCTGACCAATGGCCTCAAAGACTAGAGAAGCCACCTTTCTGGCTGAAGTCTCAGGTTGGAGTTTATGGTAAAGCTGCTCCAGAGGATTTTACTGCCGATTACAATCATTGGAAACATGTTATCTCCCAGTCATATTTGAATGGGATGGGAATGGACTGGTCTTCTGTGAGAAGTATCATGGACATGAGAGCTGTATATGGAGGGTAAGCAATTTAACACTGTTTTATATGCTTTCTTAGCTGTGGAAACTAGTAGCCTAGTTTCCAGAGTGCACCTATGATTCTTTTCTCTTGGAGAGGAAGCTGATGCTTCATTGTTTCTGCTGTAAGCATGCTACCTAGTGGAGAATCTGCATTTTGACACTGCTGATTGGCATATAGATGATCCTACAAAATTTAGAGCATACGGCTGGTGTGTGTTAAGCCCATCTGTATGTGTGCGTGTATTTTATTCTTGTGGTTGCAGAGATTTCCTCCGTCATCTTTGGCTTTTTCAATTGGGTAGTGGGTTCGTATGTCATTCATGGCTGATGAATGATAAGGGTTCCTCATTAGTACTTTAATATCATTTTAATGATGGCTTAATATTCTAGAGTGTAAGAAGTATATAGCCTCATGCCATGTTTTTCTTATGCTTTTCTGTAATTAATTTAGGTTTGCTGCTGCTTTGAAAGACTTGAAAGTTTGGGTTATGAATGTTGTCCCAATTGACTCTGCGGACACACTTCCAATCATTTATGAGCGTGGTTTATTTGGGATGTATCATGACTGGTGTGAATCGTTCAACACTTATCCTAGAACCTATGACCTTCTCCATGCTGATCATCTATTTTCCAGTCTCAAAAAGAGGTTTGATACTATTTTTCATTTTTGGTGTTTCAATCTCTAGGAGTGGTCTCTATTAATTCCTCTAAACTCGATATGATGCTGATTTCCTGGCAACAGGTGTAACATAGTGGCAGTTATGGCAGAAGTTGATAGGATCCTAAGGCCAGAAGGAAAGCTGATTGTGCGTGACCATGTTGATATCATAGGTGAGATTGAGAGCATCGCTAAGTCTCTGAAATGGGAGATCCGGATGATCTACTCCAAAGATATTGAAGGACTGCTTTTTGTTCGCAAGACAATGTGGCGTCCAACAGAGACAGAAACAATCAAATCGGCCATTATGTGAACATGATGTTTCAGTTTCGTCTTTGAGCCAAGGTTAGCTTGCTGCTTCCTTTGTATGAGAATTTCGGTTGGGTCATAATATATTCTATACCTCTATTAGGCATTCAATTCGCAGCCTTAGTATTGATAGCAGTAGCTCTCCAAGCACAAATGTAATTTTTTTTTCTCTATCTGCAAATGTAAAATCATATAGTTGATTATACATTAATAACCTGTTAAATGATGTTTAGTATCTTAATATTAGCTTCATTTCTCTCTGTATTACAATGCTCGAGCTTGGTGTTCAGTTTTTTTCATTTTCATGAATATGGTAGAAAACCAAATGCTCTTTTGAAACTTCTCAAACTCATTTTGTCACCTGAATCTGAGACTGACATTCTTTTCAATGAAGAATGAACTTTGACAAGGAAGAACATGTACACCTTGATAACAATAGCTAGCTTTTATATATATATATATATATATATATATATATATATTCTGGTAAATTTGGTTCTATTTTAGAGTTTAAGCTTGCAACTTCAAAGTCATAAAGATAATTCCATTATTTTTGTTTGATTTGATGAATTAAAGGGCATTTGCCGTATTAATGCTCACTTATCTCCCCAAAAGTTCATTCTCTTCTGGGTAGAGAGCCTGAAAGTTGAAGTTTCAGACTTTCAGTTATTTTAGCATAACGTGCATAGTTGCATATGAATTTTTGCTCTATATAATACCAATATGAATTTGCGAGAAAGGGTTTGGACTATTATTACAACTTCAAGGAAGATGCGAGTGATCTTTACATGTATATTATACATAAGAGAAGGAAATGACTTTGCATGGCTTTGGTGAATAAAGATAACCTGCTGTGACCTATATTCTTATTTTCTTGTAATTGAAGATTGATTCAGGATGCATATAAAACTTGATTATATCAACAAGCAGCATAATTTGGTATTTGATTATTGAAGTGTTCATTTCAATTACTCGGGAATAACGAGTAAATATAAACTCTTATTTCTTAAACAGTATATAATATGGTTTTAAGGATTTCAGCCCAAGTCTCAAAAGAAAAAAAAAATAAATAAAAAGAAGAAGATTTCAAAACGACCCTTTGGGATTAACATATTGTATTCCTTCAATAGTAGTTCTTCATGGTGTTCAATATACACATACCCACACCCACTCATTGCATTGAAGAGTTCTTAAAACAAATTAATCCTTTTCTACGTTATCTATTGTGTGCGCGTGTGTTAATGCCAAAAGCTAAATTAAGTCTAAATATGTAAGAGAAAACAGACCAAAAGTGAGTAATATTGAACCCTACCATTTTGAGAGGAGATCAATGACCACCTGCTTACAACTCTTCTTGTCACTTATAAACCTGCATTGAACTTGAACATAAGATTATCTTTTGTCCCACATTCTTTCATTTCACTACCTTTAATTTAATGTCTATAAAAAATTTTCAATGGGCACTTCTTTCTTTTTTTAAAGACAATGGATATATTAATAGCCCAAATTTGCCTTTTCTAGTGTCTTAGCAATGCCCTAAAGTATTAGGAGAGGGAAAATGTCCCATTTGGTCATTTTCGCCTTGATCACTTACCTTTATTGTGAAATATTTTGATATTCCACTGGCATTCTCTATCTTACATATTTGTTAAAGTTTACCTTTGTTGGCAAAGTAGCAAGCAAAAGTGTCAAAGATGCTTCTTTTGGACTCCTTTTAAATGTTGTGTACTTCTTTTTCTTTATTTATTTTTTCTTGGTTAGGCTTTAATTCTATGGCGTATGAGCTATCTGCAAATAAGAAAAGGGCAATATCCTCATGTTTGCATGATTGATATTAAGAATAATATCATATTAAAACTACATGTTTAGGTTGGTTCATTCAACCACGCATAGGCCTGAGGCTATGACCATTTTCTTATTAACAACACATTCTTTATGCATTTAGCATATTTACTTGTTTTATGGATGAAGTATTGGCCTATGCTTGCTACAACATAAATGCTATGTATGAAGTGATTAGCATCATATATATATATATATATATATATATATATATATATAATATTAGATAATTTAATCGAGCGGTAAGAATATATTTAAATTAAATAAAAATTTATATTTATATTTTTTTTCTAATACTCAATTTAATTTTAATTTCAAAATTTATTGAGACTGTCTATATGAATTTTTTATTTTTATTCTAAACGATTTCATTTACCTAATATTAAAAAAAAAGTGCTACAACAAATTAACTTAATTCTTTTCTACAAATTAACTTATTAGATGGTACAAATTAACTAATTTCTTTATACTTTTTCAGAAATAAACACTTACATTTCATTTGATTTATGCACATGTATATATACATTATATAATATCATGGTGTATGGAAAGTAGTTCCATACATTCATATAAAATCATCATTAACTAGGTAGTGCAAATTTTATTAGATTATTCAAGTCTCCAATTGTACTTGACTGGCATTACTAATTATATATATAGACAACAAAGATTTTTCATCAGAAGATTATTATATACTAATTTAAAAAGTCTAATCTAATGAATGGTCCCATGGGAATATATTTTAATACCCCCGAAAATTCCCTAGCTCTAACTCTCACTTAGATTCTAGTATTAGACAAATGAGAGAGAGCAAGGCAACAACATGAGTTGCTTTACCAGTTTAATATTATCAAATACCAAATTGTCTGCCATTGACATACCTTTACTCAAACAAACAAGTTGGCAATCTCCATATATTACTCAACATGTCTGCTGCCACAAACTCTCTAAAGCCGCTATATTTTTTCAATCTTAAAAGGGAAACAGTAACACAGAGAGAGAGAGAGAGAGAAAAATAGTACAATTCAACTTCAATCCCTTTGATCTCTTCTCATCAAGAAATTCAATATGTTAGTTTCTTTGAAGCAAAAGTGTTTTCTGTTTACTCTTATTCTTGCTTTCTTTCTTCTCTTTTCTTCATCAGAAGCTTCAAGATTGCCTAAGGAGTACTGGGAACAAATGTTACCCAAGAAATTACCAACTCCTTCCTCTTCTCCCTCTAAAGGCACCAATTCTGTCTCTGCTTTTACTTCTGCAACGGCCAAAGTTGACACAAATCATCTTTCCTCAGATGGAAAGGTCTAGTTTTTCAGTTTCAAGAATCTTCTTCTTCTTCTTCTTCTAACTGTAGATTAATATAAATGAAATCTGCAAATTTTGCACCCATGGATTAATCCAAGAAAAAAGCAGGAGTCAGAGTTTTTGTAAATGAGTACTCTGATCTTGATGGTATTTAATTGTATATGGTTTTGAAAATAAATCAAACTCTCTTTTGTAGATTTTTTCAAGAATTGGTCTGCAGATATTCACTGTAAAGATTACTGATGAGTATATGTTTTTATAATGGACCATGACCCTGTTTTTATTACTTGATTCGATCCACAAGCTTAGATTATGCTAATGGAGATGAATATATATATGGTATATATTATATATATTTCCCCGGAATTAATTCTTCCATGTAATATTTATTGTATCTCGACAATAACTTCAATTATATCACAGCTTGAACAGAATCTTGATTTTTTCTTACTTTCATATATCATGTTGGCCTTTTAATTGTGAAAAAATTAAATGAACTCTAATTATAGGCGTAATAAAGAAAAATGTAAATATAAGTACATTTTAATTCATCCATTTTTTTTTATTAAAATACAAGAAATAAAAACTATGTTATCAATGGGAGAAAAATATAATGTACTCACCACAGGAAAGACTCTTTCTCTTGGACATTAAATCCAAGTTTCATCTGTGTTTGATTCCATAACTGCCTCAACATCTCAAGCTCTTCCACCACTTCTTTCATAGTGGGTCTTGTTCTCCTAATCTCAAGCAACTCCTTGCAACCTTTGCAACTCTCTCAAGTTACTCTGCATTTCCCTCTGTTTTTACTCTGTTCTCCAAAATATCGAAAAGGCGATCCTCTTTTAATGAAGAAATGAAGTACAAAGTTAGACTTTTCTCCTCACATTCAAATCAAATTGCTTTCTTCCAGTAAGAAATTCAACAAGAACTATTCCAAAGCTATAAACATCTCTCTTTTAGGTTAAAATTCCTGTCTGGAAGTGTTTGGGATCGATATATCCAAGAGTTCCTTGAACTAATTTAGTTATAATTTGTACTTGATGCAAAGGAACCAATCTTGAAACTCCAAAGTCAAAAACTTTAGCAGTAAACTCATCATCTAATAATATATTTGCAGACTTAACATCTCTGTGAATAATAATCTGCATTGAATGCATATATGCAAGTGCCCCTGCAGTCTCCACTGCTATTCTTAATCTTGTTTCCCATGGCAATGAGTGAATAAGATTTGCATCCTGAAGATGGTAAAAGAGTGTACCATTGGTCATAAAATCATATACTAGTAATGGAACAGGAGTTTCTAATCAACAACCTAAAAGCTTAACAGCATTTGGGTGGTGAATTTGAGAAAGAACAATGACTTCAGTGACAAATTGCTCAATTGGGGTTCTATCAATTGCTTTGGATCTTTTGATGGTAATGTCTCTGTTGTCTGGTAAAATTCCTTTGAATACTACGCCATAACCTCCTTGGCCAATGATCATGCTCTTGTTGAAATTATTGCTTGCCTTGTTTAATTCTTCTTCTGCAAATATTTTTGCTGCATCTGCTTAATGTTTGCTTTTGAAGAGTATTTGTTGTAAGAAGAAACCTCACTTTGTTTGAAATACTCTATCCTTAGCTTGATTATACTCTAAAAATTATGGAAATGGGCAGGAATACGAGTACTATTTTTACATCGAATAATAATAATAAAATATATAAAAATTTTATAAATGAGTATAAAATAATTAATTTTGTACAAATTTAAAAAATGATAAAATATATAAAAAATTTATAAATAAGTATAAAATAATTAATTTTATACAAGTGAATTTTAACACTTGCTCACATATATATGATATCATAGCTTTAATATGGCATCACAGTTCATTAAGATTTAAAATTAAATTTTAACCATTTGTAATTAATATTTTTATAGAAATTGGAAATATTTATATCAGGACATGAAATGTTATAGAGTGATACAATATAAACTCTTGAATAGAATCCTAATAAATAAATTGTAAAGTAAATATAATTATCAACAAAATATTATAGAATATATTGAAAAATTTCTATACCTGTAGATGTAGAGATGATAACAGAATTAAAGAGTATAAATTTACCAATAATGGCTCCAGTCCGGATCGAATTAGTATTCTTAGGAGTGGAGGCCATTCCATATTTTCTGCCGTCCCCATGGTAAGCCTTTGGGCAATAACAATTAAAATTGCCAATATTTTTTTCACAAAATTTTGTGCACTGATTTAGGCTTGGAATTTCACACTCATTAATATCTGAATAAATAATGAAAGATAAATATCAATCCATCATATGAAATAATAAAAATTTGAAGCTTAATATGAAGCAATATATGAAATTCAAAAGCACTTAATGAGTTTTTGACTCAATGGTATTAAAGTTGTATTCAGACTGTGAGATCTGAATAAATTTCAGGCCATAAACAGAAAAAAAGTTACCTTTGTTAGGGATTTAGATAAATAATTATATATTCTATTATTTAAAATGTTACAATCAAAATATTTAATTTGGAATATCAAGTATATTGTCTTAGACTAGCATATAGTCAGGGCCATTATCAGAAACAACAGAGAGTATTATTAGCCTTACAAGCATAAGTTTGAAGATTTTTTCGAGCATTATTGCACGTCTCATTTCCAGAAGCCCAATCAAGAACAACAGGAAATTTCGTCATTCGTTAAATCACCAAGATCCACAGTTGGGGAAATTGTCAGAATTTACCTCAACAACAAAGCCGTAGCTACAAGGATTAAATTTTCAAACATATTCATGATTAAAAAAAAACTATGAACTTCATCAGTAAACTGCAATACTTCTCTTGGAATTGGACTTTGGCAGCAACCCATCCCCGCACATGACCCATTAATCACATCTTCAAATTGCACACAATAAGATATGCAAACAAAAGCATACCCTTTGGCGCGGCGGCCTTGAATTATTCCGTTGGTGTCACAACTAATGGCAGCGAGCTTATTTTGAGTGTAGGAAATGGGAAATCTCGGCAGGGTAAGCCTAGATCATTCAAATTTCTTCAAATTACCAACTTCGTCGTAACAATCATATGCTGGTGAAGCAGAAATTCGCAATTGGCCTTCTACTGATATGTTAAGAACTTGAATTTGTGTTTCTCCTAGTAATGCTTCATACATGTTATGAGAAAATCTTTGTTTAAATATCATCCTTCTTTTGTTCCAAATGGAAATGGAATACTTAAATCTCCACATTGATATTGGCAGCCTATGATGGCTTGTGCTGTTGTTAGTGTTACTGTTGCTAATATTATAGCTAGCAATAACAAGAATTATCGATACATTTTACCCAAGTCCTTCAATTACTGACTTGTTATTTCTTAATTTCGCTCTGCAAATTTTAATTACCTTCTGAAATTGATCGATGATTAGTATTTAGCTAAGTTAATTATTTTACAGAAACTCAGCAAAGTTATATTAATTAATTATATCATATCAAAGTTGGGACAAAACTTACCAAGTCAGGATATTATTAAACTATACTTTTCTTTATTATTTGAATCACAACATTGGCTTTGATTGCTTCGATTTGTCAACAAGAAAAACCAAGAATTATATTATCACAGTGACACAAAGAAGTCTAGAATTGAATAATACTCTGCTGCATTGTAAAGAACAAACTGAAATCAATATCAGAGAATAGAGAAATAAACACAAGGACACAATGATTGACGTGGTTCAGTAATTGAGATACATCCACTGGTATGAAACTTCTTTTTTATTGTTTTTGTATGTAAATTTTACTCTGATTCTCCAGAGTATATATAGCTGATACATGAGCTCTTATAAGGGAAAAACACAAATACAACAGTCATCACAACTATAGAAAAACACATTAATCTTAGCACCTTCCACAAATTTTGAATTCTTAGTCAGATATGGAAAGGTCAATGATTTCCAACAGTACTTCCCCTCAAGTTGGGTCATAAATATTTATTGATCCCAAATAAAGGGGAAAACTGTAACAGATTTGATAAATTCTGCAAATGGACATTCACTTTGAACATATGGGGTGCTGATAATCTTTGCTTGAATTTTTTTCTTGAATAAGGTGGCAATCAACTTTTATATGTTTTGTTCTTTCTTGAAATGCTGAATTGAAGGTCATGTGAATTGCAGCTTGGTTATTACAGTACATATTCATAGGAAGATAAATAAATTAATATAAATTAAAAAAAAATGTTCATCCAACATTACTTATTAATTTATGTAAATGAATAAAGATAGGTCAATATTAATTATCTCTTTATTATTTATTTTTTAATTTAAATTGTATATATTCAATTTTTTATTAATATATGAATTGCAAAATAAACATATTTATATTAAAAGACTTGCATAAAGTTTAATTTATGCGTGCATGTGACATCTTATAAAAAAAAATGTGTCCAACATATATAAATATAATATATTTATATTTTATATTTTATATTTTTTTATTGAATGCATATATATATATATATATATATATATATATATATATATATATATATATATATTACATAAATGGACTAAAGTGTGTATATTGATAAGCAACCGACATCATAAAAGAAAAAATAGGCCTGAATCCTAATTTTTATAATTACTGCAATTAAAAATTATAATAATAAAATTCAAATTCAAATTTAAATCCTTAATTGAATTCAAATTCAAATTGAATTTATTTTTATTTAATCTTATAATATTGCAATTATTAAAAAATAATATTAAAATAAATCAAAAATATAAATAATGATTGCAATAATCTTGACTTGACTTTATTAGAACCAATCGAATTTGAATATTTTTATAGATAGATTTGAATATTTTTGTGAATTGGATTTGAATTGCTAAAATTATTTAAATCTCCTATCAAGACTAAATTTGAGAAAATACTTAATTAAATAGCTGAGAAAGAATAGAATGTTGGAGTTAAAGTGGCTAGACTCATTTACATAGTAAAACATATAATAAAATAGCTAACAAAAAATAGAATATTGGAGTCCAGTATCAAGAATGGATAAAAAATGAGACAAAAAGAGACGAGGCACAAAAAAATCAATATCTTAGCCTAGTGGGTAAAATTTCCAATAATAGTGATTAAGATTATAATTTGTACAAATTGGACCTACAAGAAGATCAAAAGGGCCAATCATAGTAATATTTGAAAAAAGATGTCAAGGGGGTTAATTGATGAGGGAATGTGGTCAGATGTTTTAGCAGCAATGTGATGTAGACCCTGACATTTCCTTCTCTCTTTTGAAAATCTGATGAGTTTTTTTCTTTTGAACACCAACAAGAAAGGTGGTTATTTGTCTCTAGTTATTGTCCATCTGAATCGCGAAAGAGACAACAAACATGCAAATTTTAATTGATTGCCCTTTTATTTGGCCCCTTCTCTTGTCCTTTTCACTCCCATTTTCACTTGTCCTCCTCCCCTAATCCAAGGACAACCCTCGTGTCATGACTCATACACCCCCTTCCCCTTCTTGTTTTTTATATTCCTCTCCTTACGCCTTGTTCACTGTTTTTTTTTTTAACGTATAAATAATTGATAAATCATCGAAATTCTTTAATAAATTTGGAATGATCTTTGACTAAAAGAAAATCCATGAAGTAAAGTGAAAAATAATCAAGGTGAGTCGTAATGTTTTGAATGTATATATGCTCTTTGAGAGTTAAATCAATAGCTAATAGTGTTTTACCCTCATTTTATTCATTAAGATTTATTTTTAAGGTCAAAATATAAATAATTTCTTTTTAATTATGAATCAAATATCAGAGTGAGTATTTTATTTTTTTATCAGATTATTGAAATAAACTTAATACAATATATAAAAATTAACTCGTGATATTATTTATTCACTATTAAACCAAAAAAATATAAAAATATTAGCAAAAAGAAAATTAATCATACATATATGATATAATGTATTATTACTTGCATAATGTAAAATTTACCATCCTTAAATTCAATTGGACCTCATAGTTTTTTGAGTGCAAGATGTGCACCAAATCCACTTAATATATAACTCCCTTAGAAAAAATGGTTCAAATGAAAGAGAATAATCCTTTTACCTTAACTTTTGTCTATGTACATTTATATTTTTCAGTAGTCCCATGTTACCTTAGGACTAAAATATGATTTCTTTAAATTTCAAATAATTGCTTTATCTAGTGAGAAATTTTCCAATTAGATTTCAGAAGCTTATAGTATTAAAAATGGATATTGATCTGTTTTTTCCATATATACATATAGAAATTGAATTTCAACCTAAAATTTTATTTCTTACATTTGATCCCAATATAGTATTTAGAGATCAAAGATTCAAATTCTGTAAAGTAGTAAAGTTGTCTTTTAAGAATTTTTAATTAAAAAGAAAATTTTCAATCCTTCTTAAGAGAACGTGGCATGTCATTACTAGGGGGCTTTTATGAATACAAGATATCAGACAAATAAACAAATTTGGACAAATATTCATATATATAATGCATATTGGCTATGTAGCTTAGAACCCAATTGAAGCATAATTAATATTGTTAACAAACGACATGATAAAGCTAATTAAGCACATATTTAATTAAAGCTAGCTAGCTAGGCATTTGTTGAATTGGAAGAATGGAGCCATTTGGTGAAGTTTTGGAGAGTGGCAGAGTCCGCTCTATAGTGATTTTGAGTAAAATGAAGCAAATCAGACCAAGTGAAATCTGGGTATATCCTTTCTCCTTCTCTGTCCACAAGATTCTTGGGAGGTCTCACTAATTTGTCTTCTCTTGGACAAACAAAGAATGCTAAGGATTTTCTCTCCTCATATTTGTTTACCATTGCCCTGTGCAAGCAACTCTTGTATATCCCATTTGACAACGCCTATCATACATGCATTATCCCAAAACTAAATCAATAAAATAAATTCATTTTTAAACGTTTATGCATGGAAATTATTTAATTGTTGCATGGGGCATGGCACAAGGGCCATTATTGCAATTATCAATTAATTAATTGCTTGTGCATGCCCTTTGTAATAATAATTATGATGATTAATCCATGAAGCTTCTAATTTTAAGTATTTTTTTTTTAATGCCTACTTTATTTATGTAACAATAATATGAGTTCGTGAAATAATGGTATCTTAGGTATTAAATTCGAACTCAGTATGCTATAATATATACTAAATATTGATGAAATTATTAGATAGAATGGAGTTTCAGACAAAAGGACATACTATCTCTATTTTTATTTATATAGTCTAAACTTATTAGGCCCTCCAATAGACAAAAAAAATGAATATATTTAGCCTCACCTTATTGAGTTGAATTTTATTCATATGATTTATATACTATAACAAGATATTTTTCATTTTTGTTAGTGTTTTTTTTTTTCAATTGAAATAATTTATATTTGAGTGGAGTGAATTCAATACAAGCCATTATATATATATATATATATATGAAAAAAAGATAGATTTGGATCTTTCATGTTTCTTAATAATAAAAACACAAGACTTTTAAATAGCATGATTCTGGGAATTATTTTTTAAAATAATATCAAATTTTATGTGTGCTTTAAGCACTTTAATTACTATATTTTAATTTCATTCAAGTTTTTATGCAAAACTTGGATACATAAATCCTTCCCTATATGAAGTGTCAGCTGGGAGACAAATTATCATGTATTTATTTCATTTTTTTTATTAATTTTGCTTTGACCTAGATTTAAATTTAAAGCATTTTAATTTCAGAGACGACTATTATTAAACTAAAAAGCTAATTGGTTGTATTCATATTTTTCTATTTTAAGCAAATTTACTATTAAATGCGCATTTAAAAATATTAAAATGCAAGACTTATTATTCACGGTAAATTTTTGGCTACACTAAATACCCAATCTTAAATCATGCAACCAAACCAATATTCAAACTGGACTATGGGCTAGCAATGACTTGTATAATTAAAAGTTTAAAATATGCGTATTGTCCATTGACACTTTCTCCCGCAAAAGCCGCAAATTGGTACTGAAAGATATTAATGAATTAATTAATGAAACCTCTAGTAGAGCATGCACGTGAAGGTCTTGATCATACAGTGATATTGCCACAAAACTAGGGGAAAAAAAGGAAAAAATCAACAAACTTTGACTTAGATGCACTGACTTGTTTGTAGAGTTGTAAGATTGCAAGTTGGAATCACGAGTGGAAGTCTAATTAACCGTAAAAACAAGAAATAAAAATATAGAAGTATGTTGTAACTTCTTGTGAAGACGTACCATGAAGGTGTCACCAATGTTGATAACTAGGGCACCATGACGAGGTTGAACAGTCTGCCACATATTGTTTGCAAAAACTTGCAAACCACCAACATGATCTTGGTGAAGAATGGTTAGAGAAGCTGGGTCACAATGAGGCCCAGTTCCAAGAACTAGACCTGGCTCTTGACATGGTGGATAGAAATTACACCTCATTATAGAGCTCCCATCTTCAAAGAAATCCCTAAAATGGAGTCTATCGAGTCCCAAGCTGATTGCTAATAGTTCCATTATGGAAAGAGACAACTCCTTCATTGATTCACAATATTTTTGATAAACCACACTGCAAAAGTAAAAAAAATAAAAATTCAATTATAATAATATGCCGACTTGTAACTTAGTTATATAAATATTTATTCCATTTGGACAAAATTCTAAATTCAAGTCTCTTCTCTTAATATTAAAATGTTTTGAAAACATAAATATATAACTACCCTTAAAGAGCTAATTTTTAGGATTTCAAATGTTTAATATTTTATATTGGAAAAAAAAAAGAGTAGAGTGAGAAATGTATAGGTAAAAATGACACATAAATTTATTGCAAAAAAATTTTTAAATTAAAAGATGATATTAGACTTACGAATATATTTTCTCACGTAATCTATTAAAAAGACATCTCAAGTAAGTGGAATTTTTATCTCAATATTAATAAAATTTATATATATAAATAAAAATTTTTTAGTACGTATTATTTAATAGATAATTATTTCTCCGTAACAAATGTTTATTTTCTTACCCAGTTTGTTCAAAATCCTTTCCTACAGTAGATTTGAAGAAATCCAACACGACAGGGTTGGAAGAATTATGATGGTACCCAAAAGACAATGTCTCTTTCCAAGGCAATTTAGACAAGAATCGATCAACATGGGCACCAGAATAACCCCACAAGCTGCCTGGCGACCTCCGAGCCATTAGTTTTTGGCAAGTTGGAAGTTTAAAGAAATTATTCATATGATCATGTGCTTTGCTGATAAGATTAAGATCAACACCATGATTAATCACTTGAAAAAAACCATGGTTCAAGCAAGCAACTTTGATCATATTTGCAGCCTCCTCTATTGCCTCCTCATCACCATTAAAGAAGCCTTGAAGATCCACGACTGGCTCCATAAGCTCTTTTTGAGCACTAATTAAATCATCTTTTGGCCAATGAAACTGTATAGGTAAAGAAGTACCAGTGGTTTGTTTATCAAGAAAAGACAAATTAAAAACCTTCTGCCCTTGTAAATCTAGTGGTGAAGACATGATAAGTGTAGAGGCATTTGAATCCATTGGGAAAGATATAAAATTGTGCTTATCATGAGAATAGGTTATAACTTGACCTTAATTTATAGACGTGTGTGTATGTTATCGGTTGGGGGTTGCCAAAGGGTATTTAGGCTATAGCAAAATTGATTTTTCTTTTTTTTTTTTCAAAAATAAAAAAATGGTGTTAAGCATTTATTTTTTAAAAAATAAAAAAGTGGAGGGAGATGAGTTTAATGAAATAAAAAAAAATATTTAATCAATGATATGATATTATGTGAAATAATTATTTATGGATTGAATATGATTATGTAAAATTTTTCAAAAAATAAAATATTTTTATGTAGAATATCAATAAATCAAGTTTTGAATTTTTTTTATCTCTTAATAAATTATATATGAAATAGGTAATCAAGTATTACATACTATTAGCTTAATTAGCAATATAAATAAATTTTTAATGATTAATAATATTATTATGAAAATATTAGACTTTTTAATTGTTAATTTATATAACATAATTAGTTATATTATATCTAATTTGAGACAATCTATTTTGTATAGTTGAAATAAAAATTGTTAATTAAAGTAGTTTGTGAAATCCAAACCATTATATAAGCCAAAGCAATATTGAAGCGTAAATAGACCGTAACTAATTATCATATTATTACTTATTTAAAATTTTAAAAAATAAGATGATTAATTTGAAATTTTAAATCTTAATTTGTTTAAAGAAGAATTAACTATTCAAACTGTTAAGGTCCATCAACTCATACTTATAAATGAATAAGTATTGGTATTTATTTATATTAAATCAATTATTATATTAAATCCAACAATCATTCGACTTGTAAGTCTTTTATATATATTTTATTATTATTTAATATGAAATCTTTAACTTTAACATAAATAATGAAAATTTAGAAATTATATTTTATTTTTTTATTGTTGTTAAATTAATAGTAATAATAATAAAGCTGGAAATTAGTTATGGGGCTGATAGTAATATACAAAATGTTGTCTTGGCGTAGCGTCATCAGTGAGTAGCTGAAGACGAAGACTGATGATCCCAAAACAAATAATTAATCGGGTGGGGTTTCTGCAGAAAAATTAAAAAGATTATTAATCGATTGATTTTTCTTTACTGGAAAATCCCTGCACATAATTTGTGTGCATAGTTTGTTTGTATTTACATAAATAAATTAAGAGCACTCTAATTAAGTGTAATTTTTTTTTTTTAAATTAAATGAAGTCTTTAATTAAATAGATAAAACAAATTAATAAATAATAATATATGAGAAAATTAATAAATAACATGTATACAAAAATTATAAAATTTATTGATTAAATTTAAAGTAAAGAATTAGGTATAATTTGACACCTTTATTCCCCAATAAGTCTTGAAATAAAGTTGAATACCTTAATTTTGGCCGCAAGCCTCGACTGGATAGAAAAAAAAAAGCCCTTGTCTACTTAGATCAAATAAAGTCAAATAGATATAAGAAGGTCAAAATAATTGGAATATTACGATTCATGATCCATATTAAACTTAATTTTTTTTTATTAATTTTCATTAGAGTCAAACTTAGAGTTATTCCTTTAAAAAAAAAACATATAAATGGTAAAACAAGGTGGATATGAATGTAATGGATTGATAAGGGATAAAAATTAGTTTCAATAATATGGGGACGTCTATATATTGGTGGTTCTCATTTTTTTTTTGTTATAAATAAATAAATAAAAGATAAAAAAAAAAAAGGAGAGTTATCACTCTCTCACTCTTTCTTTCATAGCAATTTTTTTTTTTTCATTTTTTTCTCAATCTAATAATTTAGGTGTCGAAGTTTCTAGTGAAATAATTCCATATAAATAATAATTTTAATTACTGGACATATTTTTCATCCACAAAATATACAGGAAAGATCCACCTCTGTACCGAATGGAAGACATCTTATTTCTCATCAAGTTTAGTTTTCAAAAAGTTGACAATAATTTAGTTCAAAGTTCTGGCTTGTGGATTCATAATGCAATAAAAATTCATTCATAGCAAAATGAGAAAAAAAAAAAAGTTTATTAAAAGATGTAATTTTTTTATAGGATAAATTAGTATTTTGTCCATATTATTTAATATAATTAAGACTTATTTTTTTTTATTTTGAAAAATTAATTATTTAATTTTTAATATTTTATTCCGTGGTACATATTAATCATTTCGTTACTTTTACAATTAAATATATATATGAAAATACTTAAATACTCTTCCTCATTTTTTCTTAAATTTTCACATTCCACCGCCATTTTCTTCTATCCATCTTCATTCTTGGTATTTATGCTTTGGGAGAATTTCAATTAATTTTCATATGTTTTGGGGAAAATCAATTGATAGCAATTGCTTCAGTATAAATAATGAATATGTAATTAAATTCATATTGCTTGATTATTGAATTAAATGCGCAATAGCCTCAAGTATAACTCCACCACCGGTGTTCATATCACAGCCCTTGAACCCAAAACTAAAGTACCCAAAATGGCAACCATAATGAGCATACACAACATTCTCATTTCCACAAGATCGTACACAGTTCTTAATTTTAAATTTAAGAAGCTATAAGCAAAAAAAAAAAAAGTTATAATCAGTGCAAAAAAGCATAAACAACAGTTGAAATATAAATCAAGAGAGCAGAGGAAACCAAAAGGACGAAAGTTGTAACAGCATGAACAACATTCTTGCTCCCATAAGACAACATCTCCAATCGAATCTCAATCACATTTACCATTGAAAGCACCAAGAAAATGCAACCCGTCACTGATCCAATGGAGAAACCCAACATCCCAAGCGGCGTTTCAAGTGGAACGATTCTCAAGACTCCTCTGGCCTGGGGTAGTGAGAGAATGATCTATACTTCCTTGAGCTACACAACACCCACCATCTAGCCCTGCATGAATTGGGTGCCATCCACCGATGCCCGGCCAGTAACAGACCGAGAGTGCCGGAGTCTGTTTCCATCAAATGGTCCCCATTTGGCTGATCTTACATAGTCTAAGAGGCCGTAAAAAGAAGCCTCTCAATGAAGTAGTCTTTCAGGGCTATGAAAAGGGACGTGGAGATCGTTAGTGCGGAGGAAACAACAATGGTGAGTAACAAAGCGAGTGAGTTTTGAGAATATTAAGGGTAATTTAGGTATTTTGATATATTATTATATATTATAATATAATAAAAAATTATTATTTTTTATTTTTTATTTTTTAACAGAAAAATGAAATTACTAATTTTATTCACGGAGTAAAAGACTAATTAATTAATTTTTTAAATAAAAAAATAAAAATATTAATTACATTAAATAATATGAACTAAATAATAATTTATCAATTTTTATATTATGAGACAACATTCAACTACAAAATTATTAAGTGAATAGCTTTCAAAGAAATGCATTAAATTAGTCAATTATGAAAATGGAAACCAATTGAGCCAAACTCATACGTACGCTATGGCCCCTTGGTTCAATTTGAGCCAGCAGCATATATTTTTTTTCCTCATCATGCACGTTTACAAATATTAATTTCTTGCTTTCGGATATATATATATATATTCTTCACAAATTATCTAAGCTGGAAAGCTCATTTTATAGTTGCCATAAATGTTGGGTTAATTTTATATGTGCTTACTTAATTTGTTACTGAATTATTATTAAGTTTACTTGCTTAATTATATTCTTTTTAAAAGTTTGAGTATAGAGAGTGGAGAGTTTAAATTCGGATGAGACGATCATGAAAAAGTATAAATTATAATAAATAAATAAATAATATTGGATTAACTGTTGTTAAACTTAATAAAAATTATTTGATTTTGTACAACTTGATTCCATTCATCCACTTACATAAACTTAGAGCTATATTTCCATTCATCCATTTTTATAAACTTAAGACTTTAAATTTCATATTGAATAAGTATAAAGTTTAATAAGAGATCATAATTAGAAGAGTGTTAAACTTAAAATAATAATAAATTTATTTTATACAACAAAGGTTCATTCATCCACTTATATATCAAACTCATACTTTTTTCCATTCCCCATGTTAGAAATATCATGCATACCAAATTTTGAGCAAATGACAATTTTATTTATTAAAAACTCCAATATAATTTTCACTTCTTATTTTGGATTGATTTTGACCATAATTTAGCTCCGTTTATTTTTACAAAAGCCAAGCTTTATTTATTTTTAAACATAAAATAATAGTTTATAAATAATGAGTAATGAATAATCCAATGATTGTGTGTACCATTGTAAATTGAGCTGGACTAGTCTGAAATTTAAATTATTCAATGTAAATTTGATTGAGTCAAGTTTGATTAATAATTTTAAATTCGAATTGAATTTGGACTTAGATAAATTTCATCCAAATTATAATAATTATATTATATATGTTTATTATTTTATTTTTATTAATAAATTTATTTATTTTAAAAATCAATAAATTTATACATAATAGAAGTGAATTTAAAAATTAAATTTAATAAATAAAAAGTAAATTATTAGTGATCAGAAAAAATAATATAAATGGGTCAGTTTCAATTTGGTCCAAAATTTATTGTGAACTTTAAGTCGGATTTTAAGAAAAATAATTTAGAATGAGAGCTTAATCAAAATATTTTGGACTGAGTTTGAGCTCATCTTAAATTCAATTCAGCCCTCTTGATTTACAGCTCTGATCCTGCGTTGCTGTTTTTCAGTAGCTCAATGATATTATTGTTGGAGAGACAAACAATCAAAAACCATCAGAACAATAGTTTAATATTAATAGAAATAAAGTATGAAACCTTTTAAATTTAAATTTAAAATTTTAGTATTTTTATTAATTATATTTTAACTAAAATTTAAATTTATAATTTTATAATTTTAAAAATAATTTTATTATTATTAAACCAAATTATATACGTTTGGTCAATTCAGGCTATAAAATATATATCTTGGGTTTTGGATTTAGTATTGTACACAATAAAGTATATTTTGTTTTTGTTGTTGTTATCGGGTGTTTGGATGTCCAACTATAAAATTTAATTGTCGTCTACAAATATATAAATTTATAATTAAAAATTATTTAAGTGTTTGAATTTTCAACTATTAGAGACCAATTATTGATTTGCTTCATTTAAATTGATAAAATCAATTAACAAATAAGAGTTGTTATTGCTAATTGAAATAAATTTTAATTAAAAAAAATATTTTTATTTCAAATCAATAATTATGAATTCTCGTCCAAACAGCCTATATGTATATATATATAGCCTATATATATATATATATATATATATATATATATATTGGACAACAATTCTTGGTATAATTAATAAAAGGTTATTTAATAATTGTTCCCCTACTTGTAGAAGTGTTTTTTAATAATTCTAACTTATAATAAATATAACCCTAAAAAAAATTTTAAAATTCCTCAACTTAAATTTATTATTAGAGCCTAATGACAAAAAATAATCCACAGATTTTTTTTAAATTATAATTGTATCTTAATCTTTTAAAATAGACTACATAATTTCAAATATTAATTATAATTATATCTATTTGTTCAAAATTAAATTGAAAAATAATTCATTATACCTATTATATTTAACAATTACTTATCATCAAACTCAATTCTATTATGATTATAAATTAATCTATTTTCATCTGTAAGAAGTAATTTTGATTAAAATGATATAGTTAAATTTAAAATTTAAAATTAATGTAAAATAGTTTATATTTAAAAAATTTGAGTACAATGAAATTTTTTGAAAAATCTTAAAACTTTTTTGTGATTAGGACAATTTTATTAAGATGGATGTATTCAAACTAAATTGATTCATAAGCACATAATTCATTTAATTCACCATTATTAAAGCGGGACTTTATAAAATAAAAATTTAAAATTCGATTCGAATTAAAATTAATTCAATTAATTTTAAATTTTAAAATTAATTAGAATCAGCTATATAAATTATTTATTTATACTTCAAATAATTTTTGACTATATTTTCTAATATTTGTAAAATAAATAAATCAATTGAACTTAATTAAATTCATTTCATTTAAAAAAAAAATTGAAATTAATTAAATAGGTAAAATTCTAGTAAGAGATTGGGAGAATACTCAACAAATTGGTACTGAAAAAAGGTAGTGCACGTCGAATGGTCGGGAAGGGTTGTGATTAAAGTGAAATATAGTAAAGTTTTTAGGAATTGGGAGAATTGAGATGTAACTGGTCAGGCATCAATTTCAATTTGATGATGTGAAATTGAAAAGTGGGGGCCTTCTGCCTGAAAAACCTCAAGAGAAGAGAACACAAAAAACCCCAGAGAAGAATGAAGTGTTTCTGACTGACATGAATATCCAAAACCATTAAACCAATTTGGTATTATTTGTTAGCAAATAGACAAAAACCACATCACGTGAATTAATATGTTTTATCATTATTAAAAAAGGACATCATTTCCTTTGTAGGATTTGCCCTACATGTCCTATCTAACCTTACACAATTATACACTCCCTTAATCATAGGATGGTAATTTGACATGGTTACTTCAATATCCATTTTACCTCCATCATAATAAATCGGATTTTTTTCGTCTCATTTAATGATGAAGTCGGTGTAAATTTAAAATTTAAAATTTATTATAAATTTGAGTTGAGAACGAATTAAATATATAATTAATCCGATTTTTTTTTTAAGAGTTTTGTATAGTAATTAGTATTAATAGAGAGATAATTTTTTTTTGTGAGACGCCACATTTATTTTTAATGGATCATATACCTAATTGACGATGAGAGAACTCGTCCTCACTAAAAACATCCTCAATATTAAAAACAATGACATGTTTGCTAACCTTATAAACAGATATTTATTGAATTGAAGATTTTAGATAAATTTTCACTTTTTCATTTGCACCGTCCATAAGTAAAAAAAATTCAACATTCAAAGTATTTCGATTTGGAGATGACATTACTTTTGGTAATATAATCTTCTCTTAGTCATATAATTGGATCAGTTGCCTGTTGTATAACTGAATTCCTATCTATAATTCGTGTTGCAATTGTTCAACTGAATTCTCTAATCGTTCCAATAGATTGCGTACAACCTCTAATCTGATTTCCTCCACACACTCTAGATGCATCAAATCAGAATTTTGCCCTCTTAATTCTAACCATTAATGCTCTTTATGTAAAATATTCCTTACAACTAATAATTGACACTCTTTGAAAGAAGGTTTCTTCTCCAAATTAACGATTTGTTAAACAAGAAATTTGTGCTTGATTTCTGTGATCGAGTTCTAAAATTTTTGAATCTATATATCAAGAAATTGGAATTGATCTTTCAATTCTTCTATGTAATCCTCATATGTCAGGGTAATTGAATTTAGTTTTGATGATTTAGATAAAAGGAATTTGGGAATTTGCACTATGTTAAGATTGTGATCCATAACAGTATTCAATTATTCACAAATGGCCGATGAACAATTGATGATAATAAAAGTTTTAGAATGATCGAACAAGAAGAACTAAGAAGAAATTAGAGAATAGAGAATAGAGAATAAAAGGGAGAAGATTAGAAAAAAAAAATGATTGAAATATAAAGAGAAAAGGTGTGAGAAAAAAGAAATTAGGGAGAAAAAGGGAAGAGGAAAAATAGAATGAGTTGATCCTCATGAAATTTACTACTCTGATACCAAATTATTAAGAATTTTGAGAGAACCACACTCTAAAAATTAACTCAAGGGGTTTGAGTGCCAAAATTCATATGATGAGGAATTCACCAAATCTTATACGTTGACCAACTAGAATCATAACATTTGAATTCGAAACCTCTCCCTTAGGAATGTTGCCTCTTACCACCAAATTAGACCCTTAGTTATCTGGTTATTATTATTATTGAGAAACTTCTCTTATTTTTGTCTGCCGCTCTCTTTTAAACCCTCATTCCCATCTCCTTCCATTCTCATCTAAGATCTAACTCACTAACCTACGGCACCACTTTCAGTTTGGTTTCTTAATTTTTTTCTCCTCACTATTGAACCGTTTGATTTGCTGAATTTCAATTAGATTTAGAACATGTTGATTTTACAAAACAGAGCTTGTTTTAAGAAAATAGAAGTTCTCCTTGTTCTCAGTATTTTCTGACTTCTAGTGTTTAATTAGAGAGAGAGATCGTTTAGCTTGAGGAAAAAAATATTATTATAGATCTAGAGAACCTGTGTTTAAGGTAAATTCATTTTTCAGCAGTTTAGAAGGTTTTTTTTTTGGCGTTCTAGGTTTAGAAACTGAAAAATGATTGGATTCATTAGCATTTTGAATTTAGTTTGAAATGATTGGATTAATTTTATATCTTATTTGTACACCTGTAAGCAATAGTAATCATATTTTATTTGTTCTCTTATTAGTAATGGTAAACGGGTGGATTCATCTTATCCGCCCATGATACCAAACACTTTTTGTAATGTCAAAGCATGTAACTAATGAAAAACACCTCATATCTTTTGTTTCTCTTTTATTTTTTTTACGTGTCTCATATCATATCATACGTCACACTGATACCCACCTCACAATCATCCCTACTTAACCCTGTCATGTCTATTTTTTGCCACAATGTCAAGCATATTATTAGCTCATGCCCATCACCAAATAATGCTTTTGTCTCACACGTGCTATGCTACTTGCTTCTATGCGTAATTGGCCATTCATCAAATTAGGCCATTTTTTTAATTGCTTCTTATCTACATCTAATATTGTATATGATAATTTTCTACCCAAATTGATATTTGATAATTTTAATCGATTCTTATCCACATCTAATAGTTTTCTATATCAAATAATATAATCATCTTTTTCTATGTCGCATTCCTTACTGTTTCATTTATTGTGTTAATAAATCAAATATGATTCTATAAGAAATTAGATCAATTAAAAAATTAGAAATATAATTTACAAAATTATTAAAATTAGAAGTTAATGGTAGAATTAATTTATAAATAAATAAAGTCAAACCATATATTTAAAAAAAAAAAACATATATAATTAATATATGTGTTGTTAATTAACCGGAATGAAAATTAAAGAAATGTAAATGAAATCATAATATAAATCAATTGTCCTTAAATTAATAAACCATCATTTATAATAATCCAATATTTGAATATTTATTTTTTAATTATTTTTCTAGGTTAATATTTTATGGACATATATTCAAAGAAAAAATATAATAATTATTTATTAAGCTGCGTTTGTTTTGAGAAAAATAATTTATATTTAAGAAATATTTTTTGAAAAAATATTTTTTAAAAAATTAATTTTCTGTTATAATATTAAAAATTAATTTAAAATATCAAAATCTTAATTTATAAAATTATAAATATATTTAAACTTATAAATTTTATATTTGAAAAATATATAAATTAAAATTTATTTGTTGTCAGATATCAGTAATGATTATTAATGATCGACGGTGATCACCAATAAATTTATTAAAATTTAAAAAATAATTTTTTTATTTTGAAAAAAAAATTATTTTTCTAAAAAACAACTTAATTTTCTATTAATAATAAATATTTTTATTAATTAATTTTTAAAACATTCCAAATATTAAAAAATATTTTTCATGAAAATATTTTCGCGAAACCAACGTCATAAGGTCACGATCTTTATATATAAGATTTTAATTTATTGACTCCTATTAGTTTGTTTAGGTTTTTTTTTTGGAAAGTTTTATGTGGTTAAATTATTTTTATAAAAATTATGATATTAATAATTAATATTAAAAATTATTTTTTTATAAAAAATTATATTTATTTTTAATAAATTTCACACTTAATTATTAAGAAAAAAATTCAACTTAAAATCTTTTGTAAAAAATCTTAGCCTCGTATCATCTAAATTAAATTCTGGATGGTATTATTTTGTTCGGGTTAGGTGATGCATCTCTTCTAATTTAAAATTATATTAAATTACCTCATAAAATAGGCCCACAAAATAGCATTACTCTTTACTAAGCCAACATTATCCATTTGAAAAATGTTTTTGTATTGTTCGCATTTAATATCGAATTAATTTTAAATTAAATTAAATTAAATTAAAATTAATGATTTTATAATTTATTTAATTTAATTTGATTTAAAAATAAAATAAATTAAAATTTTGATTTGATTTATAATTTAATTTTTTTTTCGATTTCAAATCAAACCACACATATACATATATATTATTTTTATTATTATTATAATTAAATATATTTAATTTTATTTTATATATAATCACATTTTTTTTTAACTTAATATTAATTTATAATTTTAAAAAATAACCATCCATAAAAATTTATTAAAAATAAATAAATAAAATATAAATCTTGAGAAAAAAATATAAGTTTTGAGTGTGTTAATTAATGGAATATATAAGTTTTGGGTTGCAGAATATTAAACTATTATTGAAATTTTTTTATTACCGATATTGATATTTTCCTCTAAATTTATAATAAAATAATTAGGATTTATAAAAAAAATTAATTTGAAATTAAAAAATTAAATTAAATTAAACCGATTTGATGATTTGATTATAATTATAATTTAATTTGATTTAAAAAAAATTTAAATAAAAAATATTAATTTGATTTGATAATAATTCTTTAAACCGATCAAATCAAATGATATTAACCCAATATTTAGTTGCCTTTTGTTTTTTATTATTTCTTGGAAATAGATAAAAATAAAATCAACAACAAGTTTGACTTTGTCCCTTAATTTTCTCCATTAAACTTTAAATATTAAAACTATGAAGTTATTATAAGTTTCAATTCAACATTTTTATTTGTTCTCAATTATGATATCTATAAAAATCAAATTCACATTGAAATTTTGAATTTTTTTTTCAATAGTTTATAATATCATCCGATCACATATATACATATTACCTGTAATTTACATCACTAGACAATTTCAAAATTAGAAGCAAACCAAAAAAAATAGAGAAAAAAAAATTGAAATATTAATTCAACAATAACAAAAATAGAGTTTAGATCTGTTTTTCTTAATTTTTGTGGTCTGAACTTTATATTTTTTTATGACTGCATAACTAATAAGAGAATTTGTTTATCATTTTATTATTAAAATTCGATTCTTAAGGTCGATATGTAATAAGATTGTAACTCCAATACTAATTTCCTCTCCAACCAGGTTAATGCTAAGGTACACACTGTTTAGTTTGAACGATTTTAAAATTATTTTCAAAAATTAAATTGATAATTATTATTTAAAAAATACAAGTTAGTTTAATTTGTACTTTTTAGTTTTTATTCAGTTTAAAAGATTTGTTAGTTTTAAAATTTAAATTTATTATTTTTTATATTGCATTTAAATTTTAATATATATATATATAAATATAATTATTTAACTTTAGATATAATAAATTATTAATAATTTTAAATTTTACAATAAAAAAAATATTTTCTGAGGAAAAATAAAGAGAAATATGTTATCAAGTAATCTCATTTACTGTAATTTATATAAATTATTTAAAATTAAATAGGCAATCAAATTATATTAAAGATTTTTGAAATTATTATAAATTTGTAATAAACATATCACTTTCAAAATTAAAGAATGATTTTGATTGAAATTGGATAGATTTATCAGTCTGATCATTTTAATTATTTTTTTCAGCCACATCCTTCCTTCAGGTCAAAACATCTTCTCCACTTTTCATCACACCCATTAGTACACTTTATAGACATGAAAATTGAATATCTATGAATTAATACAGATAGATCTTTTATTTTTATTTTTTTACTATAAATTAATTTCATTCTAATACCTCGTGCAATTATAATCTAAAAAATTTAAAATTTTGATATGAATATTAGAAGATTTTTTTTTCCTTAGTAAGGAACAAAGCTAAAAAATTAATTCTGATATCAAAAATTAAAATTTTTCATACGAATATAAATCTTTTCATAAAAATAATATTGGGTAGATAAAAAATATATAAAAAATTAAATTTTGATTCATCAAATAAAAAAAATTTCTATAAATTAATATAATTATTTTTTATCAAGAGGGATCTGACCCACCTGAATTTGGAAGTAGCCATGTCTCTGTTCTATCAATTATATATAATGTTAAAAAAATTATTTTTTTATTCATTATGATCATTTTTAAATTGAAAATTTTGAAATTTATAAAATTAAAAAATTTATGTTTATTATTTTATAAATTTATATAATTTATTTGAAATAAAAATAAAATTTAGATTTTAATAATATTTTTATAATAAAAAATTAATCTATAAAATTTTTTATTTATTAAAAGGAAATTTTTTTTAAAATCTATCTCCTATATGAAATTTTAAAAATCTTCAAAATGAAGAATTATTGTGTATGATAAATTTTAATAATCTATAAATTTTTACTATATTTTTACTAATCAAATAATAAATTTCAATATAATTCATAAATTTTTTAAAATCTCTCATTTAAATTTCATTAATAAATTTCAATATAATTCATAAATTTTTTAAAATTTCTCATTTAAATTTCATTAATTCTGTTGTGCATACTAATTGTACTTGACTCTGGGCTTTCCTTAGCCCCTTGATTTTAATAAATGACAATCCATAAGTTGAATTGGAAATAGCCGAACAGAGAATCCTATAATAGGCCCAGCCCTTTTTCAGTTTTATTTTAGGGATTTTTTAAAAAATATTGAAAAAAATAAAAAATATTTTATTTTTATTATTATAAAAAAAAATTTAAAAATTCTACATATCTAAAAATAATTTTTAAAAAATACGTATATCTAAAAATATTTTTTTAAAAATATGATATATATCAAATATGTACTAAAAATAAGTAAAAATGAACAAAAAAAATAAAAAAATAATATATTTACGTAATATTTTCTTTATTTTATTTACCGAGTTAATGACAATATGTATGATGTATGGAGTCTCCCCTTAATATCATCATTTAGAGATTGGTGGAGAAATTGAGAAAAAGAATTTGTTTTATATATATATATAAGTTTCATAATATTCTATTCGCAATTTCGTATTTTATATAACTAAAAATTCATTTCAAACTTTATATATGGATTTTTTTTTGTTTTTATATTAGAACTAAAATTTTACCAAAAATTGTAGAATTTATAAATGAATACAAACGACTAAAACTAATAAATTAAGTATAATTTAGTAAAATTAGTAGGTTCGGCCTCAGAGGTACTTCCGATGCTGAAGGCGTTGTTAAGTTGACACAAGAAAACGATGGTCTGCTCTATCTCTCTCTTTATATAATTTATTTTTAATATATTGCTATATTTGAGGTTCATTTTGTTTTTCATTCTTTGTTTGTTTGATGAGAAAATAAGCGAAATAATAAATGGGTGAATTTGGTTTTCTGTTCTGATTGATTTTTTTTTTCAAAAAAGAAAAAGAAATTGGAAATGGAAAATTAGAAGCTAATTCAGAATCTTTTGATTTTCAAAGAATATAATTTCACTCTTTTGAGTGCTTTTTGATATGTTGGTTACTGAAGTTGTTTAATGTGTTGTATCGTGCCAATATTTTTCTCACTAATTTTGAAATCTTAAGAATGCAATTGGTTTTTCATTGCTTCCATTTGTACTAAGCTCGAAAAACTGAACTAAGTGGATATCTTAGACAGAAAAATGTCCCTGTAATGAAATTTTGTTTGCAAAAAAAATTCACTATGGTAATCTATCGATGATTTGCAATGTACTTTCAACAGGTCCCACAACAGTGAATGTTTGAGTAACTGGCCTTACTCCAGGACCTCGTGGTTTCCACCAAGAGATCATTTTTGGCTTTAACTTTTATAGTATATGGATTTGAAATTTAATGTACTTATTCATGTGCTAATTTCTGTTTTTAACCATTATCTGGTGCAGCACTATTATGGTGAAACAACAAATGGATGCATTTCGACAGGTGAGATTTGAAAGGATTGAAGTGTTTAAACTTCAAACTATTTGAAATTTGGTTCTTGTAATGTGAAAGTTAATTATGGATGGTTCCTAATGCGGGTTGTGTCATATTGGTAACTTTAGTTTTGATTCCAATAATAGGAGTTCATTTCGATCCTAACAACATGACACATGGTGCTCCTGAGGATGAAGTCCGTCATGCGGATGACCTGGGAAACATAATTGCTAACGATGATGGTAATACTTTTCTGAATTTTAATTTGGTTGTTGTTTACTTACTTGAACTAATTAATACATCACTATGTGATATTTGGTAATACAGGGGTGGAAGAATCAACAATTGTGGACAACCAGGTAATCTTTTTGAATCAAAACCTTTAGGTTTTTTTTTTGGTCGAGTGTCTTTAAGTTTCCTGCTTTCTTCCAAGGAAACAAAAAACCGTTTTAGTTTGGGGTTTTTGCTGCTCCGGGCATGGTTTATGTTCTTTATTCAGACTTCATGTCTTTAGTATTATGCAATTGCTAAGTTTGGGAGTTTTGAAGGAAATATGCAGATACCACTGAGTGGTCCTAATGCAGTGGTTGGAAGAGCATTTGTTGTTCATGAGCTTGAAGATGACCTTGGAAAGGGTAATTTCTTTTTCTGATATGTGGTGTTCATTGCAGTAGCAGGGTAGTAAGCACCAATTTGAAAATTGAGGTTTTCTGGTTACTGACAACATTGTAGCCGTTGAAATATCTTATATTGAATATTTTAAATTTAGCTTGCATTTTTATTTGGACTTGTACTGATTTATAATTCCAGTATAGCTTTAAGTTAATTACAACTTAAACATGAATCATTTGTTCTTGTGGGGAGGAGGGATGTTGGACATGGAGGTGAAAGTAACTTTTAAATGTTCACTAACATGCTATTTCACAATCATATAATAGTAGTAGTGCGAAAATAAAGGCATTTCTTTAGGAATAGAAGCACAACCTCGGAATGGCATCTTATTCCTAGATTGTCTGAAAATTCTCCTTGTATACAATTTCAATGTGGTTTTAATCACTTTACTTCAATGGCCAGTGCAAGTTTTGTGTCTTAATATCTTTCTCCTTCCTATTTGTTATCCGTAGGTGGGCATGAACTTAGTTTCACCACTGGCAATGCAGGCGGGAGATTGGCTTGTGGTAAGCTGCAGAGTAGAAGTTGCCATCTTTTATGGCATCTTGTGAAGAAATGATTGAGAAATGGGACAATTTGATAGGCTCAATAAAATCTAATTAATTAAAAAAAATATTTTTATTTATTTTTTATTTTAAAATTTGTCAAAAAATATGAAAATAAATTTTTTAATTTAAAAAAAATTTAAAGTAAAAATAAAATATAATTAATTAAAAATAAAAGAGAATGACATTTATATCTTTCTACTATTCTTGTAGGATTGACTAAGAGTTGACTAATGATAAAATTGAACGGAAAAATCTAATAATATATTATGACATTCGTAAGGAGAGTTAATATATTTTTAAAAAATAAAAATAATTTAATATTTTACAAAAAAAAAATAATAATTAACCCTATATTCAATAACATATCCTAACTCCAAAAACCGCCATATATATGATCTCATGTGAACACATTTTTCACTAATTTTCAACAATTATATCCTAAGAATTAAATTATATATGTGCATAACTTGTTTAATCCATATTCTCAATACAATGACCAAATAGGGGGATTTGGTATACTTAACTAATAGGAAGATGACATAATTATTACGTTCCCTCGTTTCTAACTTTTCAAAATCTAAAAATTAATTATTAAAAAACAGTTACTCTTATTTTCAAGATATCTAATTTTTTACAATTAAAGACTTTTTAATTTAAATAATGTCTGAATCATTTTTAAAACTACAAAAACTCAGAGTTTTTAATTCATTCAAAATCAATTTTTTTTTAAATAAAAATTACTATCCATAAATAAATAACATGACATTTTTTTTCAGGAATAAAATTAGAAAATTAATTATGAATTGATTGAAAATTAATATTTTTTATTTATATGTAAAAATTAGAAAAAAATTAATCTTGAATAAGTCAAAAAATTGAGTTTAATATAAACAAATAAAAATTTTATATAAATTAATAAAATTTTATTAAGAAAAAATTACATCATTTATATTTTTTTGTTTTTACGAAACTTTCTTTTTCTTTTCATTTTTAAACTTCTTATATTTCAAAAATATGTTTTTTAACTTTTTGTTTTTTATTTTTACTGTTTCCTTCTTGTTATTCTTTTTTTTTTATATATATATATATATATTTCAAACATTTCCCTCCTTTTTTTTTTTTTTCTAAATTCTTTATTTATGTTTCTTTCTTACTTAATTAAATTTGAACTAACACTTATAGAAAAAATGATAGTAAATTATTTATGACGTTTGACTCAAGAGGATCGAGTATTATGAGTTAGTTCATCAATCTTGTTATTTTTTTTCTAAATTATCCTATCTCTTTTTATTATTTTTTGATTTGTTATTTTTTTTTTTTTTTTAGATAAAATTTATCATGGGTTTGATTTTATTTTCATCAATTTGATGCTTATTTAATTTAATTTTTTTTGTGATTTTTTTGGATTATCGTGAGCCAAAAAGTGCTAAAGTTTTCTGGAGCCATTAATATTAAAGTTTGATGATAGTGATGAAGGAGGTAATGGATTCTCCATAGATTTTTTTCTTTTTTTCATTTTTCTGACTTCAATTCGATACTTTGTTTTTTTAGTTGTTGATTAAAGTGTTTTCTAGTTTGTTTTTATTCTAAAAATTAATTTTTTGGTGTCTTTTTTTTTTTTTTTGGTACATATTTGATTGATTTTTGATGTATTTTTTTTCTTCTTGATATATATTTGGTTGATTTTGTGTATTTTTTTCTTTTTAGTTTATGTTATGTTGATTTTTGGTATATTTCTTTTCATTTTTGGCATATGTGTGGTTGATTTTTAATGTATTTTTTTTCCCGATATATGTTTGATTGATTTAGTATATTTTTTTTTTGTTTTTAATATATGTTTGGTTGATTTTTGTATATTTCTTTCTTTTTTATGGTAAATGTTTAATTGTTTTTAGTATATTTCATTTTCTTTATTTCTTGGGATGAGATACAATTTTGATTATAATATTTAATTTTAAAAGTATATAGACTCTTAATATTTTTCGAGATATAATTTTGACCATAATATTATTAAAACTTACAATTTCGATCCTTTTTATCGTTGACTTTTATCCCTGGACCCACAAGAATTAAAAAGTAATTAGCAAATTATAATTTAATCTCTAAAATTTTATTTATTTATAAAAAAGTATTTTTTTAATTAAATATATAAAAAATAAAATTAATTAATAACTAAATAAATATCATTTTTAATTTAAAATTTCTTTTTATTAAATTAAAATAATTAATTTTTATTTAACTATTTACTTTTCTAAAATTAAATAAATAAAATTATTTTTTTAATTATTTAATTTATTTTCTTATTTTCATAAAATTTCAAAATTATTTTTATATATTTAATCAAAATATTGTCAACTTTTTTTATATATATATATTTTATTGCTTTTCATTTAATAATTAAAATTAAAATATTTAAAAATATATATGAATAATCTTATGTGTAAAATATTCATACATAATTTTATTTATTGATTTATTGTATATTTTAATTTAAAATTAATATAAACTACTTTTTATTTAATTAAATAATTAATTTTTAAAAGTAATTTATTTTCTTATTTTTTATATATTTGTTTAAATAAAATTATTTTTTACATATTTAATAAAATAAAATAATTTTATTTTAATATACAAAAATATTTTTTAATCAAATATATAAAAAATAAGAAAATTAATTAATTAATTAAATAAAAAATAATTATATTAATTAAAATATAATTTTTAATTAATATAATTTTTTTTATCAAATAAAATATTTATTTAAACTAACACTTATTTAGAAATAAAAAAGTAACTAAAAGCTATTATAAATTATTAATTTGTGGGCCAATAACCAACAGGCGCATGATATTCTACAGTAAATGCTATTAAAGAATTATTTGTTCTCTTGTTTCTCTCTCTGTTATCCACTTTGGTATTTTGCTTTCTATACCCTTCCTAATTGAAATATTGTTTAGTCTCGTGTAAAAAAAAAAAAAAAAAAGGATGAGCGAAACCAACAGCAGCTGCCAAGGAAACGCCAACGATACTGGTGGAGACACTAGGTGGATCAGTTAGTCAGACAGTCCGCCCTCGAGTCGTCGGAGAGAGGCCAATTGAACCACCGAGGAGAGGAGCTATTAAGAAGAAGATTTGGGATGATATTAGAAGACCCTTCTCCAACTCCAGTGCTACTTGATTTCACCTCAAATATATATAATCGGGTACATGCTTTGTAACTTTTTTTTTCTTCCAGTATTTTAATTAGATTTTCACCAATGAATCACTAAAGTATGTATAATAAGAGAAATTATTGTTAGATGGAATGAGTAGACTAATCCTATTAGATTAAAGATACATTATTAGAGAGTTATTGGTTGCTTCTTGTGATATAATTAATTAAGCTGAAACCGCTGTTAATTTTCTAGATTAAAAGCTTTCATTCGGTTCAAAATTCACAATCATACTACACATGCATCATATATGCCAAAGGTCAGGCATCTGTATGTTGAAATTATCATTTATATTTGTATAATCAAATGATCATCTAATAATTAAGTTAGTACTTAGCAATCATAATCTAATGATAAAAAAAATTAAAGTTAATGGTTGAAATAATTAGGTAATTTATCATTGAAATAATTAGGTCTAATTCAATAAATGATATCTTAACTATTTAAACTTAATTTAAGTAACAATTATTGGGAGTATTAGCTTGGCTCACTTTGGTTTGGATTGTAGATTTTCTGACAAATGAAATCTCAGTGCTAATTGACAATCAGATACCGAACATGGGGCGAAGAGTTAGATCCTTTTCGGCCCAAGAAAAGTGGGCTTTGGCCTGCTAAATTAAACACTAAATCTGTGTTTAAAATTTGAGATATTCATTCGGAAGCTTTAAGTTCAAATATTAAGTGGAAATGACAAGAGGCGGAGAGATGTTTGAGCTCAAGTGGCATTGGACACGTTCGCAAAAATAAAAGAGAATTTTACAAAAATATCGAAAAAAGTTTACAAAAATATGGTTGTTAAATATTATTTATAAATTTACATTAAAATTATAAAAAATACAATATATACTTATAATCATTACCAATAGCAATAAATAATATGAAATATAAAAGCAACTCTAAGGCCATAGAGATAAGATCTGTAATTATTTATTTTTATCGTGCATGATAAATTTGCAACGTCGTATAAAATACCATGTGTCCAAAATTTAATCAAACAAAATCTTACAAGTAACATTTTAAGTTATTCTTTTGCCACATAACTTTTAATAATTAATATGTTCTTACTCTTGATGATTGTAGTAGTTTTCGGCAGCTCAAGCTCTAAAAAAAATATTATGCTTGCATAAGATAGAAAAATAATAACAAAACAAAAAATAAAAAATTAGTTCAGTAAAATTCAAGATACCAAAAACAACAAAATATATTTCATAAAGAAAAAGAAATATATCAAAATCAACTAAACATATATCATAAATAAAAAAATATATATATATTAAAATCAACCAAAAATATATTATAAAAAAATAAAAAAAAAATGAAATATACTAAGATCAATCAAATATATACCATAAAGAAAAAAAAATATATATAAATCAATCAAATATATATCAAAAATAAAAAATAATTACACCAAATTAATCAAACGTATATCAAGAAGAAAAAGAAATACACCAAAAATTAACTAAACATATGCTAAAAATAAAAAAGAAATATACCAAAAATCAATCAAATCTACATCAAAAAGAAAAAAATACATCAAATCAATTAAACATATACTATAAAAAAAAATAAAAAAAATCAACCAAATATGTACCAAAAATAAGAAGAAAGACACCAAAAAATCAATTTTTAGAATATAAACGAATCAAAGAACATCATAATCAACAACTAAAGAAATAAAGTATCGAATTGAAGTAAAAAAAAAAAAAAATTAAAAATCTATGGAAAAACCATCACTTCCTTCATCACCATCATTGAACTTCAATATTAATAGCTCAAGAGAACTTTAGCACTTTTTTCTCAAGATAAACCAAAAAATTCACAAAAAAAAAAAAAAAATCAAGTAAACATCAAATTGATGAAAAATAAAAATCAAATCCATGATAAATTTTATTTAAAAATAAAATAAAATAAAATAAAATAAAAAATAATCAGAAGAAATGAGAGAATCTAAAAAAAAAATAACATGATTGATGAACTAACTCATGAAACTCGATCATTCTGAGTCAAACGTCATGAATAATTTACTATTATTTTTTAATGTAAGTGTTGGTTGGAATTTGATTGAATAAGAAAGAAATATAGATAAAGAATTTTGAAAAAAAAAAAAAGAGGCCAGAAATGCTTGAAATATAGAAGAAAAAGAGAATAGCAAGAAGGATAGAGTAAAAATGAAAAACAAAAAGATAAAAAACATATTTTTGAAATATAAAAAGTTTAAAAATGAAAAAAAAGTTTCTTAAAAATAAAAAATAAAACAAAAAAGCATAAATGATGTAATTTTCTCTTAATAAAATTTTATTAATTTATATAAAATTTTTATTTGTTTATACTAAACTCAATTTTTTGGCTTATTCAGGATTAATTTTCTTAAAATTTTTACATAAAAAAAAAAAATTAATTTTCAATCAACACATAATTAATTTTCTAATTTTATTCCTAGAAAAAGATATCGTGTTATTTATTTATAGATAGTAATTTTTATTTTTTAAAAAAATTTGATTTTGAACGTAGTTTTAAAAACGGTTCAGGTATTATTTAGATTAAAAAGTCTTTGATGGTAAAAAATTAGATAACTTGAAAATAAGAAATACTTTTTTTTAATAATTAATTTTTAGATTTTGAAAAGTTAGAAACGAGGGAACGTAATAATTATGTCATCTTCCTATTAGTTAAGTATATCAAATCCTCCTATTTGGTCATTATATTGAGAATATGGATTAAATATATATATGTATATATATAATTTAATTCTTAAGATATAATTGTTAAAAATTAGTGAAAGATGTGTTCACATGAGATCATGTATATGGCAGTTTTTGGAGTTAGGATATGATATTAAAATAAGTCCCTAATATCACATTGATATTAAAAATAAGTCCCTTAACATAAAAATTTAAACAAATTAATTAAATGGGTGAATATTCAATAGTTGATTGTTATATAAATTATAATATCTGAGTACCTTTTTAATCACTGATAGTTCCTCCATACAAGAAGAAACCTATGGCGATTAAGTGGTGGTCTCTTTATCACATTCCTCTCTTGTGTGCTAGTGCTTTTCTTGTTCAAACCAACCACTTGCTTGCCAGAAAGTTAGATTTCCTTTTCTCTAATTCTTTTATGCCGAAAAGAATGAGCCAAAGATATTAGCTAAACAAGACCAAACAACTGTTAAGAAGAAGCAGAAAGTTAGACTTCATTTTCTAGCTCTACAACTCTGACAATGTTCAATGAAAGCATATATAGTTATATACAAATCTAGATGATGCCAAATGTTACTCTGTAAGTTTTACAAATTATTTCTATAGGTTTTGTTTCAATACAAATTAAAATTGTAGTGCTCTTCATCCATACAGCCTAGTTAATAACTACTTTCAGACCAAGCACATTTTGCACATCTTATTGACCATGTAGGCAAAAAATAAAGTTGTAATATAATCATGACATAATTTGACAGTAATTAAGATTATCTGATCATAATGTTGATACTAGAGGCTGCTAACATCACAGTTATCATTCAACAGTGACACCTTCTATTTCACAAACATACCTCCTAACTTGAATCCAGCTCATACTCATCCTTCACTACCAAAGCTTTAACAATTCCCACAGACTCCTTCAAAATTAATGTGATTAAAATGAGGAGTGAGCTGCAAAATTGATGAAGCAGAGAAATAAAAGCAGATTGACCCTCAGAAACTCTCTTACCAATTTTGCTATGGGATTAAAAAAAAGCAAAAATCGTGTGCTAAGCACGTTCTTAAAAAGAAAAGCAAAGATCACATACCTCTGCAGGAGAAAATCGCTTCCCATTGAAGTTCCCATAAATCCCATCAACTGTCAACTGATTATTCAGCTTTATTAAAACATTGTACCAATCAACAATAAATTAAACTATACTAGATATAGATATAGACATTTAAGCCCTAAAATTTATAAGTTATTTTGACCGTACAAAATGATCAAAATAAAAAAAATATTCTCTAGCTTTATTTAATTTTGAATTTAATCTGGATTTAATCTAATGAGCAATGGATGATTGATAACGAATTTTAATTAAATTCCTTCATAGATATTCGTTTTGGCAATTTAGAATTTCTTCTAATTTTTATTAACTTTTGTTAATTTATTTTCTTTTTATAGAAGATTTATTTTATTTTTCATTTATATAAATTTAATGATTTATTATTTTTTTAAAATAAAATACCATATTAGATAATTATGATTTTCTGTATACTATTTAATATATATATATATATATATATATATATATAATTGAAATAATTTTTAAATTAAATTAAAATATATATATATAATTGAAATAATTTTTAAATTAAATTAAAATAATCTTTTTATATGAATTTTTTTTTTTAATTTTTGATATTTTTTTAAATTAACGAATTTTAATACATAATTATTTAGAATCAACAAAATCTTACATTTAATCCAAACCATATTTTGCTTTAAATTTCCTATATTTATCAAGAAAACACACCATATTTTATAAACCAATCATTGACAAAATTAAAATCAATTTTACCTGATGAAGAAAGGCTCGTGGATATTTTCGACGTGGGACTCGAAGAAACGAATGAAATCATCGGCAGAGAGACAAAAGTGGATCGAGAACTAAGGTTTGGCAATGAGCTACGCGAAATGTTTCGATACAGGTGCACGACGCATTTTGAACACTGACCTTAAGAATTACTCAGCTATAAATTAGCAATCGAAATAGATTTTCAATAACAATAATGAGATTTTCAAATAATTTAGCAATCAAATAATGAGGGCTTGCGGTGGCGATTTCACTCACAGTGACGGCGATGAAACTATCAGACAAAAGACTGAAACAGGGAAGTGAGGGAGAGAGTTTTGAGAGCAAAGCAAACAGGTGTGAAGATTGAATTATATGGGTAAACAATCATTGGCAATGATGCAGACGGTGGAGGAGCGTAAGAAGAAAGCGGCGTAAGAAAGAAGAAGTAGATTTGGACTTGTGAATTTTACCCTTTCATTTTTGTATAACATTTTAATTAATTTGGTGGCAAGCAAAAGGCGCTTTCTCAGTGTCTTTTATGAGGAAATAAAGAATCGCCTCAAGTCAGTGAAAATGTGTTGTAATATCCATACGTATATATATCGTCATCATCATCCCACTGCATGCACATACAGACAGAAGAGGATACAAGTTTAGAAGAATCGAAGAAAATACATATTTAAGAGATACTAATCATGTCCCCACCTCGTGAACCTCGCCAACCTAATATAATAAAGTTTTATAAGGTTAATAATGATTGTTTGCTTCTTTTCACACTAACAGTTTGGCCTTCTTTTTTCTTTACCTTCAATTGAACCAATAAGACTATGAATTAGCATGATAACTTGTTAACATTTACTTAATGAAATCAGAGGCTTAATTATACTATAATATAGAGTCTATATTCAATCATTAGTACTAATTTTATATGTAATTTCATTGTAGTTAGGCAATTAATCACCATAAATTGAAATTATGAGACAATAATTAACCTAAGTGATTTCTATTATCATAATAAAAATTTTATTTTATTTTATTTTTTAAACAAATTCCATGCTTTTAGGAACTGTAATACCCTTGAGGATGAAAAGCCAGAAAATTCAATGCCCTTCCCTACTTGCTAAGAAGATGCATTAATATTGGTTTCATGGGACATGTCTTTTATCAACATTATCAATGATCATTTGTTTAAAAAAAAAAAAAAAGAGCTAAATCTTTTTTTTTTTTTTTTAGTCAAGTAATCATTAATCTGGCACAAAAGGAAAAAAAAATGATAGAAAATTATACTGAATATATATGGCCAGAACCATTAATTAATCAAGTTCATATGTAGCCCATAGCATATCCAAGTAAAGCTTTCTTTAATTCAATCCACTGTATATTATGAACACACACACACACACACACACAGAAGACACAAATATATTGTACAAGAAAGAAAAGAAAGCAACTTATTTTTCCTTTGTATTTGGTTGTTTTGTTGATGCAGCCAAACTGTTTTTGCAGCAAAGAGATGAGAACAAAAACTCCAAAATCATTGTCTTCACTGACTTTCTCTTCTTTGGAATTATACTTCCGCTCCACCTTTTATGGTTTGGCTGGGTATTGGCCCTGGCCTCTTCCATTTTGGTCCTTCGAAACTCTTCTTTCAATTGCTACTTCTTTTGCTTTCTTCTAAATCCCTTTCCTTCCCTATCTATATATATATATATATATAAAGTTAATAATTCAGCTAATTAATTACCGTTTTGTCATCTTCTCTCTTATGGAAATTACTTGCTTGTTTCCTGCAAAGACGCTTGATGTTATTTGCAAACCCACTTGCATGGAGAAATCTATTATCACTTTCCTTTCACCATTTTTTTTCCTTTTTTTTTTTTTTTCTCTTTCTGATAAATATGTATTTATAACATAAAAATTTACTTATAAAATTGTAACTATATATAACTTTAATATTATCAAACCAAAAATTTATTTCTATAATAACAACATTAAATAGAAATAAATTAATTTGTTCTAAAATAAAATTTCTATCAAATAAATTATGTAGTCACATATCCTTAAGAACAATCACATCAGTACATTATAGAGCACTCTACCCTTGAAAAAAAATCTTTTAAGATTACATATACCTAATTTAAGTTCTTTTAGGTTTCTTTAGTTTGCAGTGTTATAACTAACAAATTAATTAGTTTCATCCAAATTCCATTTGACAATTTTTTTTGATATGAAAAAAAAAACGTATTGTAGTGTTACCACGAGAGAGGGTAGACAAAGGAAATTTCCTTTTGATTTCCAAGTTCAATTGAAAGGAAGTCGAAGTGCCAAAGAATCTAATTCATTGCATTATTTATCTTTTTATTAATTTTTCTATTACAATTCATGTGATGTGAGGTTAGTTTCTCTCCCATCAATGAAGTATAAATAATTAGTACATAAATAGGGATAGAAATATATTTTTTTATCACTAATTAATCATTGCTTTTCTCTTATCCTTCATTTCTTTATTCACGAAAAATGTGAATAGAAAAACCCCTTTTACTCTTTTTTACCAATTTTCACCTTAAAATTTCAAACTTTGGTAAGACAGTCAATAAACCCTACCAGCCAGCAAAGAAAACAAAACTCAAACGTGAAGCAACCCCACCCCACCTCCCTTCCCTTTTGAAAAAGCTATCTAAACACAAAAACTAGTAAATACAAAAGCCTCCAGACAATGAGACAAATTGGAAGAAAAAATGTGAATAGAAAAATACCTTTTACTCTTTTTTCCAATTTTCACCTTAAAATTTCAAAATTTTGTAAGACAGTCAATAAACCTTACCAACCAGCAAAGAAAATACCCACAAAAACTAATAAATACAGAAGCCTCCAAACAACTTGATAAGGATGTAATGGGATTAGGATAATATTTCAGTTGTTGAGATGAACTATGCTTACTTGTACCTGATGTAAAGTTGCGCACATGAATACAAAAATCACTTTTTCTAAAGTCCTAAGCATCAGTCACTTTATGGTATCAGTCACTTCATGGTATCAGAGCCAAAAATTGCTGGCCACGTGATTGCTTTGCTCAATTGATTGATTTCGTCTTTTCTTTATCTATTCTCTCTCTGCTTGTTCTTCTTTTCTATTTCTATTCATAATGTCTATCGTGCCTGCTACTAACTCATCTCCTCTGCCATCACGGAACAGTGCTTACCGAATCTCAATTAAATTAAATGCTTCCATTTATCTTCTGTGGAAAACTCAGATGGTTCCGCTTTTGGCTGGCTATGATCTTGTTCATCATGTCGATTGCTCCCAACCACCACCATCCAAAGAACTTGACAATGGTACCCCTAATCCAGCCTATGTATCTTGGTTACGTGAAGACCAAATTGTTTTGAGCTGGGTGGTTACATCACTTTCTGAATTGGAAGAAAAAGAACTTGTACAAATTTTCCATATTGGAAGGACATTGGAGAAACTAAGACAGCCAAAAGCACTAACAACAGCAACCAAAAGAGAGAACGCGGGAAGCCGGCCAAAGCAACCAAACCAAAGAAGCAGATAAAACCCTTAGCAAAACAACAAAAAGCTAACCAAGACAAAAGGAGAACCAAGCAAAGAGAACAAGCACAAGCAAGACCAACAATAAGAACACAAAAAGCTACATAGGAGAAAGCAAACCAAACATAAAGGAAAGACTAAAAATCAAATGAACCCATTAGGGAACTCGTTCGCCCAATTCTCTTTATCCAAATGAATATTAATCACAAATCGGTTGATCTTATCTTCACATGATTCATTAAAAATAAGACCAAGTATTTTCTTTACTTGAAGACAAAAGGCACTGCACAATATCAAGAACATCATCCTCTCATAGGAATTGACAAAAACTAAAAGAAAATATTGTCTTTTGATTAAAAAAAACAAAATGAAATTACTTTTATTGTTCCTATTAGGGACGGAGTTTAGTAGTGGTGCAGGTGAGTTTTGGTCGCTCAGCTAAAAAAACAGTCTCATATAAAAAAAATTATTTGAGCTATTTAAATTCAATTTTTTTATATAAATTTTTTTTTTTATCATTTAAATTCAATTTTTTACATAAAAATTTTTTATCACCTACACAAATTTAACTTTATACAAAAAAAATTTTCTCTACTTACTCATACTTAATTTTCTGATTTCATTTCCAGTTCATATAATGTAAAAAAACACTACAAATTTAGTAATTTAGGGAATGATGAAAATTGCCCCTCTGCTCGATAAAATCGTCCCCAAATATATTAGAGATGACTTTTGTCGTTTTTCTGAATCGTTTTTTTTCCTCTGTCATCGAAATCTTAGAGGTCTATCGAGTAAAAGTCATCCTATTTTTAATGAAAAATTTATGAAAAAAATCTTAATGTGCTCGTATAAAAATGTGGGGTAAAATAAACTATACATATTATTTGATAAATTATATTAATGAATTAAAGATTCTTTTGTCACAAATGGGCAAAAAAGCTCCAATTAAACAAATATTTTTCCTAAAAAAAGTATTTAATTTGCTATAGAACAATTATCTTAAAATATTTTTTATTTAATTAAATATATCAAGGAACTACTTATAAAATTACAATCTTTTAACTTTTAAGTGAAAATTTAATAATAGTTTATATTTCTAACACATCTTTTTGTGCAAAGCCATTGTGTTTAGAGCAAGAGATAACAAAGCATTAGAATTTAATTTATATGAAATTAATAATAAAGGGTGACTAAAATTTAAACTCTGTTTTTTTTTAATCAGATAAGCTCTAATTTTGAAGAAATCATAAATATATTTGTAGATCCAATTACAAATCTCAATTTTTAACACTTCTCAAATCTAAATCAACATATGCACATGTCTGCATGAAATGAAGTGCAAAAGAACGACTTGTAGTTGGCTAAGTAGCGTAACAAGATTGTCAAAAGACACTACTCTCCAAAAAGTTTTCTCTCCACTCCTAAGCATGTAACACTTATACTCTGTTTGGTTGGAATGAAAGGAAAGTAAAAAAGGACATGCCAGGAGAAATTATAAAGTGAAAGACCAAAAATCTTGCATTTTGCAACAACTAAAATTATCACAAAAACTTTTCAATCATAATAAATAAATGTCATGACATTGTCACGTAAACCTTGTCATTAAATATAACCATAATCTATGACAATTAAAATTATGACAAATAATATATTATTTATTACAATAAATATATCATCATACAAAATATTTTTAATGACAAGTATTGTTGTAACTATACATATATATAAGTTGTGACCTAAATCATAATATTGTTACAAATAATTGGGTATATATGCTAAAATATTATGACAACTTCATTGTAAAAAAAAAAAAAAAAAATTAATGATAATAATAATTATCACAAAAATATAATTATTTAATTAATGATAACATTAATTATCATAAATTGAGAAATAAGTGACAATACTAATTATCACAAAATTTAATAAATCATCTTGATTAATATGAATAATGACAATAATCATTGTTACAAAAACTATTTGCCACAAGTGTAATTATCATTATATGAATGAAATCATCATGATACTATTATTTATGATAAAATTTATTGTCATTAATAATAATACTAGTAACAAAAAAATATAAAAAAACTCTAAAATGAATATTTAGAGCCATTATTTCAAAAGGCATCAAATAAATCTAATCTTCAATTAGAATAAAAATCATGAAAGATAATGATAACAATAAAATTTTACACAATATTAAAAAATCCAAATCATTTTACATTTACTTAAGTAACAATATATTTTTTTTACTAAATACTAATTAGTACTAAAATTTAAATACAAATCTAATATATCTACACAATAAAGTACATTTGGCTTAGAATTTCAAGCTCTTAAAGAACCTTCCAATAGTCTTTCATATACCTGTAAAATTAATAAATACAAAATTATGAAAAAAATAATTTAGTGATAGATTATTAATATAAATATTGCAAATAATAAGAATATGTGAGGACTGCGTACATTATCTATATTTACTACTGCTTCTAAATTCAACACTTTGTCAAAGCAATATGCCAATCTATTTAATTCCTCCTTGCAAAACCATGTACCATAAAGTTTAAAACTCCAATATTTTTAGTAATTAACTATTTTAATTAATTGATTGATTTGGGCATGGGGAATAATTAAGAAAAAAATGACTGTAATTGCGCAAGTGAGAGTGTGAATTGGAGAGAGAGGTTCAATTTCCTTTTCTTTGGGGTAGTGATCCATTTGGTGTAATCTAACATGTTGTTAAAGAAATGTTACCTCATAAAGCAAGCAACAAAAATCAAATATGCAGCATGGGCTAAAGGGAGACATGGAGAGCAGCCAGTAAACCAGAAACTAGATTGAGCATGCACCTAATTGGTTGGGGGCTTTGGGTCTAGAACAGAAATTGAGAAGAATTGCAAGATGTAATTTGAAGGGTATATAGAATCAACCATTAGCGGCTCAAAAAATAATGGTGCAAGGATCTTCAAAACATAACAAAATCGCAACTGTGGACCACTTAAAGAACAAAGATTGGTGCTTTCAGAACTCATGTTAAGCTATAGAATTAACTCATCAACAGTTGACACATTTCCCTTCTAATAGCTAATTAAGTGGTAGCATTTATTCTAATGATTGTTGGGATATCTAGCTTTTGTCATTATCAATTCTAAACCATTGGGCAGGAAACAACCCGAAGGCCGATGTAAGGAAGCAACATCATCACTTCAACAGAGTAGACCAATGAAAGGAACAAGAAAGCATGACATTTTTATTTAACTGGAAAAATTGCAAATTACCAACCTCGACAGAGTAGATATTTGTCTGCCCTGCAGTATCCTTCTCAACAGTGCAGTATCCTTCTCATCATACCCTGTCCAACACCGAGTTCGATGAGGGAATATTTCGACGACTTTGGTGTTGTCCCCAGCCAACCATTCCACACTCACCTTGCCAACCTATTTTTTCAACCGTAAAAAGTTTAAAAAAACACAGACATCACATCTCTGTTATTGCAATGTGGAAAAGCATTTTCTTATGATTCTTAACCTTAAGGCATGCCTTCAGAAATCTACTATTGTTGGTAAATAAAGCAAATATTAGGTACAAATAGTATGCTAATTGATTAAATTGTCAAAAAAATCAATTATTGAACACATTTGCATTGATTAATTAATAATGAAAATTATCTAAACTTAATTTGAACTAGCATAATGCAAATTATTTGGTAACAGCCATTGACAAAATCCTATGGGCTACGGGCAATACATCAAACATGTGGATTCATTTTGATTTGTAGGATGGAACAGACAATGAATAAAATATTAGTTATTTATTGAAATAGGATCTATAAATATATTCAAGAAATTACTGGATAGGCTAATGAAAATAGTGTATTTTACACTTATAATTAGATAATTAATATATAAAATTATGAGAAATAGAACCTGAACTGTTTATGTCAAGGAGATATTCAACCCTATCTTTCAATACCAATGCTACAAAATCCAATAGAAGTGAACCTCAGATGCAGAACATAAAACCAAAATTTTGTATCTAATCTAATCGTCGAAAAGAAAGAACATCCACCTTTCATTGTATAATTCAGTTTGAATTTCATCCATCTTCTTTTGCATTTGCTCATATTCCTTCTCAGAAGAAGCAGCGGCATATTTAACCCACTTCAACTCCTTCTCAGCATCCATCAATTCCCACCGTACAGTTTCAATGTTGACTGCAAGATGTCTGTCTTTTTCGGTATATCTAATTGCCTCTGTCAGACGAACTTTTATCTACAAGATTCAACCAACAGTTATTATAGAATAATAAATAGCGAATCTTCAGTGTTAAAAATCTTTACCTGCTCCTCACTCTAGGCAATCCTCACCAGTTATTTTGCGCATTGCAGTGGCTAATCAATAATGGTAGAAAATTAATTCTGGGTGGATGGAAAATTAAAAATTTTCATATAAATATAAAAATTTTTAAAAAATTAATTTTGAGTAGACCACAATATATATAAAATTGAGTTTTAATAAATTAAATAAAATTTTTTCTATAAATTCATAAAGTATTTTTAGACTGGGTGACCCCAGCCCATCCGGACCAGGGATACCTCCATCCCTGTTCATAGCACTCTAAATAATGGCACAACCTACTGAATCCTAAAACACCCAAAAGTTATGAATTAAAACCTACCAAAACAAAAGAGTGCAAAATATAAGATATAAAAGGTGGGGTAGTACTCTTAAGGTACATCATCATCGCTATCAAAGTCCGGACCCGAACGCCGGTTTAGATCGGAGAGAGTGTGGATACCACCGGCACTACTGCTTGAGGCTTGGCTGGTCCGCTAACTGCACGCCAAGATAGAGAAATACACGCCACACTGACTTTCCTATTCCTTGTAAAATTGGGGGTAATGAGATTTTTTACGGTGATTATCGCTTTTTCAAAGGGAAAATGAATCACTGATTTTTTCTTAAAAAATTCAAGTAACAAAATAATTATGGTATTTATTTTTATTTAATTTATTGTTATTATTTATCCGCTAAGTATTTTGTCAAATAAATAACTAGAGTCACAAGTTTAAACTTGTTATTTATTTTAAATAATTTTGTGTTATAATTTTATGGCAATTTAAAATTATTGTCACAAATGAAACTCTATTATTGACAAGGATTTTTGTGACAATAAAAATTATCATTTAAAAATTTTAGGTGACAACAAAAAAACATTTATGAAAAAATAATATTTATTAATTTTTATTTTAATAATAATTATTTTTTTATTGTCACAATAATGCTACAATGTTATCTTTCATGATAAGTTAAAAATTTTGTCATATATTATTTATCTTTTATGATAATAATTTTAATGATAAAAAAATTATTATTATAAATAATTAAAATATTTGTGATAATATTTTTTATTGTAATAAAAAATAATTATTATAAAATTAAGTGACTACTTTATTTTACATCATTTAACATAAAATTAGTTTTAAATTGCATTTAAGTTAATTTGTGACGATTAAAAATTGATGTGGCTAAAATTTTTTTAAAATTTTATGTGATAAAAATAAATAATTATGACGTAAAATGATATTTACAATTTGTTATTTTAATAATCCATTACAATTTTTTTAAAGTTATCATAAAAGTAAAATATTTTTATGTTAATTAATTTTTTATTGTCATAATATCATTATTATATTAAATATCGTGATAAGTTAAAAATTATTATTATAAATTATGTATTTTTTGTGATAATAATTTTAATGACAATAAAATTCTTGTCACAAAATACATTATTTCTTGTATAGATTTCTTGGTGTTGTTTGGTAATAAGTGAGAGAACGTATCTTATTGCTGATAAATTAGGCAAATAAAGAAAATTATGGCCATGGGAGTAAAATAATCCAAATTAATAAATGATCAACTTTTCTCCTCCAATCCTCCCATATTGGAAAATTTGCTTTTTAGTGTGTCCTGTGGAAGAGGAGGAATTGAAGCAGATATGTCCTTCCTATATACTTAATTTTTTTCTCACCAACCAAACAATGAAAAAATTCTTTTCCTCCCAACATTTTTTCTCTTTCCTTTTCTTCATCTCTTTCCTCCAAAACAAACATTGCATTAGGGGTGTTCGTGCAGTAACAATTCGGTTAACATGTTAATTTAATCGAATTGAAAATTGATTAATCAGTATTGAGGTTGAATTTTTTAAATCCATTTAATGCAAAATTTTGTACTTAAACTTATCTTTCTAAATCTATTAAGAAATAATTAAAAAGTTTTAGACGACTTTTAGTCAAACTTTTAAAATTATATTGCAATATATAGTCATGTATAGTTTCATGGTAAAAAACATGTAATATTTAAATTCATCAGTTGACAAATTGTAACTTCTATATATATATATATATATACAATAAGTGTGATTTTATCAAATTATAGAAAAATAGAATTATATTATGATAAAAATTGATTGATTTATGAGAAAATTTTTATGACCAAAAAATAATTTACTAAAAAAATGTGTTGATAATTTAATCACCTTATAGAATGGATAACCTATTTATCTGTGTCTAAAGATGAATTTAAATATAACAAAATAATTTCGAGGACCTATAAGTGAGTATATATTAAGCGTAATAGAAATTAATTAATTTTATATAAGTAGATTTTAACATTTATTTCATGCATATGAGCTCAGATGTTAGAATTTTACGTCTAAACAAATTATATATTGGGATTTATATTCAAGTTTTCGTAATGTCATTATAAATCAACCAGCAAGTATTAGAGGGTGTGTATAAAAAATTAAATCTCACATAAATAATATGATAAAATAACTAAAAACTTATTAATGAGTGACTAATGAGTTTAACACAAGTTAAATGATTTAGAGCAAATTGATTTTAATATTTAATTATTAATTTATAAGTTCACATGTGCAGAAACTCATAAACTTTAATAATTTTTAAGGCTAGATCACTATCTTATAAAGTCTAGTCTTTTATTTGTTTTTATTGGTTTTTTTTTTCCAGAATTCGACAATTTTAAACTTACAAATTTATTTTATTTTGTTTATATTATTTTAGACATTCCTAAACTCTCAAACTAATTTAATGAAAAAAGTTAAATATATTTATTTTAATTGGTATTATTTTGAAAGTGAAATAAAAATAATAAAAGTAACTTGTTATTTTCTCTTTAGACACATCCAATATGGTAACTCAAAGAGAAAATGGAGGAAATTTTCAATATTACTCATCTACTTTTTATTAAATACTTTAATCTCCAAAAAGAAATGTTAAAACTATAATTTGGAAAACTTTTCTTAATTTTCTTATCTTCAAACAAAATAGGGAAAATTACTTCCTTATATATAGTTTACAGTCAATAGCAGTAGCATGAATGGCAGCAGAGCGTGAAAATCACGCTTGGGTTCTGCGGTATGGATGACGGATTGGAGATACGGTACGGCTCTCTTTGACAAAGTAGATTTTATCTGGGAGAATCTTTGAACTAAGACGACCATCATCGAATTTTTGTTTGATTTGACATTAGTGGGGTCCACTAGACCCACTTTAAGTTAAATTGACAGATATTTGTTGGCTTTAATGTAGCCTCAATGTGAATTTGAATGTTTAGTCTTCTATTATGTGTGTCACGTTATTTTTTTTTTAATATTTTATTAATAATATAATATATATATAAATATATAAAATAAAAAATAAAATATTATATAAGATAAATAATCTAAATTAATATTAAAGAGACATAATAATGAATTATATAAAAACTCGGAAACGACAAATTCTTAAGTCAACAACCCTTGTCTAAAGAAAAATTAACTTAAAATGTTTAGTATTTATGTGAAACTAAGGTAATTAGATATAAAGTTATTAGTATAAGAGAGACACATTTTATGATCCATATTATATTATTATATATGCACATATTTAGGAGCTTAACTACTTATATTATTGGAGTGTATGACCTCTTAAAGTTTTTTTTAAAAAAAAATCATATTTTTGTTATATATACTTAAAAATATATATATAAATAATCAATTCAAATAAATTCTGATAATTTAATAAAGCTTAATCCAGTTGTCACTTGACAATTCAAGTATATTCTAATAACTTATCAGTTCACTGGTAATTTGATAATTTTATATTCTGATAGTTTGATGAGTAATCAACCCACTGATAATTTTATATTCTGATAATATTATAATTTAATATTTTGATAATTTGATGGGTTATCAATCCACTGATAATTTTATATTATGGTAATTATGTATTATAATAGTTTGATAGGTATAGGTTACTAGTTTATTGATAATATAATAATTAAATTATCTATTTATTTGTATTTTGATATTTATTTTTATGAATATTTTATATTTAAACAAACTTAATTTTTTTTTCTTAATATAATATTTAAGCTCCCAAAAATATTATGTATAGTTTCCCTCCTGCCCATGTTAGAGAGAACACATTAAAGATTCTTTAACATTTGGGTAACACAACTAGTGACGTCTCAATCAATATTCGCTCCACAACCAAACTCCATTTCAAAAGTATTTAACTTATTTTTAAGATTTATTTATTAAACCATTGAATTTAATTATTTGATTTTTCTTAATGAGTATTTTTTTAGTACTCGTAATTAATATAAACAAAAAATTATATAAATTCATCTACATATAAATTAAACAAGAAAGAAATAAAAAAAAATTATAACTTTAGATGACAATAATTAGAACTAAATATAAATCTTTTAAAATTTTTATTTTTTTTTCTCTGATTCTTCATAAATATTTATTTATTGTGATAGAAATTAAAAAAAAATGAAGTTTTTTTTATATACGTTATAATTAGTCCTTTTAGAAACAATAATAATATATTATATCTAAAAGAATAAAAGTAAATAATTTTAACTTTTGGATTTAAAAGTTGACTTTTATTAAATATTATCTTGAACTTTATTAAATATTAAATATTACCCAAAGTAGGTGGTTGGGTGAAGCAGAATGTGGATGGTTCGGTTGGTAGTGGCAAGGCGGCCGCAGGGAGTATTATCAGAGACCAGGATGGTCATTGAAAGGGTGGATTCATGTTTAACATTGGCATGTGTTCACCTGTATAGGCAGAGCTGTGGGGAGTTGTTAAGGGGCTTCAACTAGCTTGGGATTTAGGCATAAAGAGAGTGATACTGAAACTTGACAGTAAGCAAGTGGTGGAGATGCTCAAAGGAGGTATACTATGATGGTGATGAGCCGCTGCAGTTTGCTGAGGGCAGCCAAATGTCTAATTAAGGAAGAGGTTAATATCATGCATTGCTACAGAGAAGCCAATAGATGTGCTGATTGGCTAACCAAGAGAGCAAGAGCTATGGACTTGGATTTCCATATTGTTTATATTGTGGGTTATGAACTGCAGAAGTTGATTAGTGAGGATAACAGAGGAGTTGCCCAACAACGCCTCTGTTATTTCTAGTTTGTTTTTCATAGTGGTTTGCCCTCGTATTGTAACAAAAAATAATAATAATAATAATAATTAATCCTAAAATATTTTTGACCAATTGAATCAAAGAAAAAAATAATAATTAATGTGATAATACCTATACACACTTCATATAAATTTAATGGGATTCATTTTAGCTGTTGATTAAGTAGTGGTCGGTTTTCACAATTGTTCAATCTGAACAGTTGTAATTATTGAACGTTATATGAGTTTGATGGTATATAAAAATTAGGATATTTCCAAAAAGAAACTGTAAATGACGCTAAAGAAAAAAACAATGAGAAGCGTCTTTTTCACCAAAACACGAGGTCACAAATGACTCAATTCCATTGATTTGAATTAGATTATTTTGAGTTGAAATCATTTTAATATTATTTTTTATGTGAAATTATGCATTCAATTAATTTTTGAAAAATATTTTAATTAAATTCGAATCTATTTTATAGATTTTGAGTTAAATTAAAAAAAAATTTATTAAATTTTTTTTTATTTATAAAGAAAAATGATAAATCTCGATAAAAGTAATTGAAAAAATTATAATCAAAATGAGTTTTATCCATAAATTTTATTGATCAAGTTAACAAAGTAATAATATTCAGCCTAACAACTATAATTGATATATCGATAAAAAATACGCTCCACTTAAAATTGACATCAAGTAATGTAATAAGTTCGATTTGTTGAAAATAAGATAAAAATTTCATAAAAAATGATAATTCAACTTTCACAAATAGAAAACACATAAATAAAATAAATATAAATTTAAATAATAAATCTAGAGCTAACATCAATCTTATTTAAAATAATAACAAATAATCTAAAACAGATCAAATACTACACTTTTATCGGATAATCGACATCAAATAGAAAAAGAGAGAGGGCAAAATTGGAGAAGAAAAAACGATAGATTTGGCAAAAATAAAAATGATAATGGAGAAGGAGGAAGACAAAAAGTGGTAAGAAAGAAGGAGGAGGCAAGAAAAAGAGGTGATGACTAGGATAAAAGGTTACATTATAATAAATTACATTATATTATATTTTATATTAATTTTTAAAAATAATATTGAAATATTTACATTATTATTATTAATTTATTTTAATCAAGTGGTAATTATGTAGATTGATCCTTAATGAGTTTGGATCATTTCTAATTTTACATGAAATTCAAATGAATCACTAATTCAATTTATGCATTGGATTTGGAACAAAGTTTACTTACATGTGGGAAGGGATTTTTCAAGTTATAAGGCCTAGACGGTTTTAGCTTTTGTTTTAAAAAAAGAAAAACAAAAGCTATGATTATCAACAAGGGCAAAAAATCATGAATTAATCAGTTTCAATTTTCATCAGCTTATCTTTATATAATTTAATTAATTGGGAAATTAACCTCATCTTTAATTAGTAGTCTAATCATTAAGATCTTGTAATTTAATAAAGCCCGAATCCAGCCAGTCGATTCCAATCTTTACAATGTTGCATTACCTTTTTGGACCTCAAACTCATAGATGATGAGATTAATTGTTAGTTAATTAATTAATTGGTAAGATTTTTTTTTTTAGATTTAAATTTGGGCATGCAAGTGGCCGACCAACAATCTGGAACTGTCCTAAAACTCACAAGTAGAAGAGATTTACAGCTTTACTTCTCAGAATTTGTTTTGGATTATTCCATGATAATGGATCCAATCAAGTATAAATTTTTATGCTTTGCTTTGGGGTTATACAGGTTGAGTTTTTTTTTGCTTTTTTAAAATTACAATTAGAAATACGTATAATTAGTTATAATTAAACATGATTCTTTTAAATAGAAATCTCTTTATTGCTTTTTTTTTCTAGTAAAATAAGAAGATGATCCCAAAACTAACACACTTTATACAGTTATCACTTTTATGTATAGAAGATGATCCCCACCTGAATAAGAAAAAGAATGCATTATTTTTATGTGCACAGTATCTGTCTAAAAATGTTATTTTAGATAAAATGTTATTTTAGATGATGGGTAGATTTTGTAACTTCCATTATATTTGATACTATTATAACTTTTGATGTGTTGCTATTTTTATTATATTTATGAATCGAGATTTGAATTTTATTTAAATGAACAATTCATTTGAAAAAGTCAAAATTAATTGAAATCCGAAAAATACAAATTAGACTACAGTATAAATTTGTTAATTTATGGTTATATGTTCATCATTTATCCTATGAAATGAATATAATTACTCATTTTTTGAGATGCAAAAATATAATATATTTGAAGAAAGTAATAAATTTATTTTGTTTAGCTTTATGTTTCAGTTTTTACCTTTATTTGATTTAAGAAGCTACCAAAACTTTCTAAAAAAGGAAAGATAAAGAAAATAACTCAAGGCAGAGGAGGTTAAAGAAGAAGCTATGTCTCTGCCTATTGCAAAGACATTCTTGACCCATTATTTATATTTGTTCAGACCCATTAATAAATTTGACTAATCAGTCTGGCTGTGGCTGCTGCCTCATATATCCTAATATTAACCTATCTGCATAGAGGTGCCTTAAACAACATGGACATATTGGTCTATTGGAGCTATGATGGACTTTCCAAAGATATGTGAAAATTCATTTGGCTAAGTATTGTTGCAAACAATTCCATCTTAATTACTTTTTCTTTTACCTTTTTCATTTTCAGGTTTTGCAAAAAAAAAAAAAAAAAGTATTGAAAATGCTTTTACTTTTTATTTTTCAAAAGAGAAATATAAAAGATTGAGGATTTAAAATCTGTTTTTGAATGAGAAGAAAGCATTATTGCAAAATAACTGTACAAAAATATTAAAAATGTTTATATATCACAAATAATATTTTTTCTAGGAAAATTCTAAGCTATTTTTGATATAACTAATTTTTTATATACTAAAACCAATCGCAAACATATGTTTTCAAAATTTTTTTATAAATATGCCTATTATTTTGTCCAGTATAAAAATATTAACATTCTCATGACACGTACATGTATTTTTTACATTTAATCTGGAGTATATATCGAGTGATACAGTGTAGCTAAGTCTTTTCTTTTTTCTTAATACATCAAGATTTAAATTTCTAATTTTGGCTATCTGATTCAAAGAAAAAAAAAAAAAAAAAGGGAAATACTTATTTATTATGGGTTGGCTATTTGGTTCCATGGAGAAAGGAAACTCATCAAATGCCCAGCAATGTATCTTTCACAGTTAAAAAAGTATACAAACAGAATGTGAAAAACAAAATATGAGAATCCAGTAACATTCAAGTTAGAGAAAGGAGTGAGTCAATTTCATAAGTTAGATGGAAGCTTAATTAAAGTGCTCACAGTCAATTTCATATTTATGGACAGCACCCTTTGATATTGAACTTTTCATAATATAAAGCATATATTCTAAAGAATTTCTCGCAACAAATTCCAGTTCCTTTTTATTTACAAATGTAACTTAATGGGATCAATTTTCCCACTCCTAAAACTTTTAATGTGTTGTTTAAATTACTTTCTATAATAATTAATTTCTCATTTCATAAATGATAAGTTTGTATTAGGCTATATTTGTTTTGATAAAAATGGAGGGAAAAGAAATGAAATGAAAAGAAATTGATATAATTTTTTTTATTTGATTAATTAAAAAGGAAGAGAAAAGAAAAGAAACGAGAGAAAATTATATTTTTTTATTTAAATTTTAGCATAAAAAGGAATTATCTCTATTTTAGAGAAAAATTAAAAAATAAAAAATATGAAAAATAAAATTACAAGATTATTTTTCTTTTATAATTTATAATTATAAATTTCCCTTCATTTCTTTCATTTGCAAATAAAAGATCTAAACAATATAAGCAAATTAAAATTTTTTCTTTTTCTTTTTTATTCATTTTTCTTGTTTAATTTCTCTTTATTTCCCCATATAATTAGTGCACTAAATATAGTCTTAATTCAACTATTAATAATCTTAAGGGCAATTGCTTATAGTAAATCCTCCAATATTATAATAATTTTGAATCATCCCTTATTTTCTCTTTTTTTTTTTTTTTCCCTTTTTCATTCCTACTCAATTTAAGCTTGAAGTTGAAATATAACGCTATGAATTACAATCTTGATTTGGGTAGACAAACCTACCAATTTAATGAACATGAAGAGAAACCCTGTCAACTTTTGTTTCAATCTTCAAAATCAGAATCATATCCTCAAAAGCATGTAAACAAAACCTGTTGAACATGTTTCTTTTTCATATTGACCACTTTCCAATTTATGGTAGACTTCTTTTAAATATATATATATATATAGACAAGAAGACTAGTCTAAGGTGTCATCAAAAGTTTGAGAATTCAATTGATAAAAATAAAAGTTACAATTTCAATATATTAGATTTGAACTACATAATATAAGAGTAGCATTTTTTTTTTTCATTCTAAGTAATATCATTTTATTATTAAATGAGAAAGTTTGAATTCAAAATTCTTGCATTATCCCAAAATTAATTGAAGATGGTGTCATCCTCAAAACCAAGCTTAATTTATATTAGACATAAATAAATGTGGCATATCAATTGTGTTTGTGAACAAAGCTATATAGTTAAAATATATATATTAGAGGTTGTCTTTTTCTTAGCCATTTTACATATCTTATAATTATTTAGTAGTAAAACCACATTTGAAAGTTGGATCACAAAAATTAAGGACAAAATAAAAAAAAAAATTAATTCTAAATAAATCAAAAATTAATCGTGTGTAAAAAATCTAAATTAAATGGATCAATGCAAGCCTACATAAGTCTGTATATGACTCTATAGATGATAAAAACCTGTTTATCATCATTTCCAATTTCACTTAACTGAGTAAATCACATATATAATAAATTTACTTTTTGTTTTTTTCTACATCAAAATTTGAAAAATAAGTTAGCTAGATACACTATAATAAATAGTAAAATTAACAACAAAAATTTTAACAATACTGTGTAGGTTTATGGCGATGAATTGATGATATTGCTCCTTAGTCCTTACTATAGATGTTTTATAAATTATATATGGTCTATGAAATAACTTATACTCTAGTGTATATATTAAAGTGGAACTTGAAATGGGGTATTAATTTGATTTGGAAAGATATATTTTATTGCTATTATGATATGTTTGTCGTAATAAACATATATAGAAGCGAACATATTAATATATATTTATCAATAAATTATATTTCGATGTGTATTGTTTGTTGAATATTATAACAAGCATCAAAATTTCATCCACTTGAGTCTTATTTTGTTGATATTATGGCTACTCGTATCTTCTTTTATTATACCAATTTCAATAGAATTATAAAATCTTAAAATCCAATAAAAATTTCCTCTTTTTATGGAAGCGAACAAATTAAGCCAAAGTTCATGTCCCTCTATCAAAGCAATTGGGGAACATCATGTACAAGTCTAAGCAAATGGAACATGCAGTTAGGGGTGTGCAAACGGTGACCGAACCCAACTTTTCAAAAATTAAACAAACTGATCCATAATTTATAAAAATCAAATTGGAATTTAAAATTTTTCAAATTAAATTGAATCAAACTGATATATTTTAGTTTGATTATTTATTTATTTTTTATTTTTTAAATAAAATAAATATAAATTATTAAATATATATA
>CANXYC011628355.1:0-13942 GCA_948193065.1 Aleurites moluccanus
ATAATTTGAGGAAAAATATTTTTTTCAATTTTTTATAATATTACTAATTTTTTTCTTCATAAAATTATTCCAACTTATTATTTACAATTTTGAGGAAAAATGTTTTTTCATTTTTACTATAATTAATTTTTCTTCATAAAATAATTATTACTAAATAAAAATTACTTATTATTTTATTATATATTCGTTTATTAATTTATTTTATATTTATTTCCCCCCAACACATAGCTTAATATTTATTTTGGAGGGAAATAAATTTTAGATTAAATATTTAGATGGGAAAGGCTTTAAAACACTTGCAAACGGTAATTGTGACTCGTACATAAATTTTTGCTATAAATAATATATTATGCTTATGTGAAAATCAAGTAAACCGATACTTGAAATAATCATAGAAAATCAAGTAAATTATTAATATTTTATAAAAAAATGAAAAATTTTGTAAAAATGATTGATTTTTTTTTATAAAATATTTTATTTATAAAATAATATACTAAAAATCTCAATATTTTATAAAAAAATAAAAAAAATTTATAAAAATAATTGATATTTTATAAATTCATTCATTTATAAAATAATACACTAAAAATCTCAATATTTTATAAAACATAATTAATATTTTGTAAAATTTTTCATTTACCCAATAATACACTAAAAATATTATCTATAACTATCTATAATAAAAAAATTATTTAATTTTTTTAATAATCTCATATAAAATATTTCAAACTATTATTTACAATTTGAGAAAAAATATTTTTTTCATTTTTATTCCTATAATTAATTTTTTTCTTCATAAAATAATTATTACTAAATAAAATTAATTATTATTTTATTATATATTCATTTCCCGCCCAACATATACCTAATATTTACTTCGAAGGAAAATAAATTTTTGATCACATACTTGAGCGGAAAGGGCTCGAAAACAGTACAAAACCGATAATTATAAGAAATTTATCTGTTTTTACTATAAATAATTCATAATGACTATATTACTTGAAGTCACCCTAGAAAATACCTTATTTTGAATGGTAAGTGAGCCCGAACCCACAAGTCTCTTTCAACCGCCCTCTATTTCTCTCTCGTGTCTCCAATCCACACATAATTCCTTTCTCTTCGGCTCGTTTACATGGCTTCATCAAAGCAACGTCGTCGATCAACGTCGCTCCGAGACCACGACTCCGACTCCGACTCCGACAAGATGGAGACCGCCGGTGGCTGGGACGACGCCCTCGATTGGCTCAAGCTCGAGGTCCCAATTATAATTTCTATTTCTCTATCCATTGCTACATTTTATTGTTTTTCTCTGTAATTCTTTTTTATTGTTTTTGTTTAGGAGCAGCACCCTGTCTCGCGCTCAGTTTCGCATCATGCTAATTACAAGTGTTTACTTGAGGCTGAACGGGTTATGGTTGAGGTTCGATTTTTTTTTTTCCTATTGCTTTCCATTTTGTTTTCCGATTCACTATTTCGCACCAATAATGGCAAGTTGATTGTGTAGTCTATGAATTCCTTGAATTATAAATGTTCTTTTGCACTATTAGCCTCTGGAGTTCCAAAACCATAGTGCATAAATAGCAAATTCTTGATTTTCCATTGGGAAGAATTGTGAGATAAGAAGCCACACTATGTAAGCATTATTCTTGATTTCATGTGAATATGTGCAACCTTTTTACTCGCATTGCGGATTTTGGTTCTTAACTTGTTGGGTTGAGCACTTATTGTAAATATATGCACGTCTAAGTGTACTTGTGAAGTTTGATAGTGGAAATCTCTAGCTATGTGAATGTGTCGTGCTGTGCCATCTAGTTTTAAATAATGGAATTGGATTGAATCGGCCCACCACTATTGTGAATAGTTTTTTGAAATTTACAAAATCACTCAATTCAATATTAAATGATAATTTACTGAAATATCAACATAATCTTGCATCCAATATCTCAATGAAGGTTTTGAAGAATGATTTTCTTTGCTAAATTGTATGTCTAGTGCTGTGTCAAATAATTACTGGTATTAAGCCCTTTTACTTTCTGCATTTTAATGTATTTCTATACTTTTATCTCATTAATGGGTAATGTCTGTGCTGATATGGAATGTTGTGGGCTGTTGGATCATATGAAGGTACTCAGTGAAACCCACTGTTAATGTTTGAGGTTTCCTTTGTGCAATAACCATGTATGTTATGTTAGGTGTATGCATTAGAATTTTCCTAGTTGTAATTTTAAAAGATAGGGCAATACCTCATTTGGTCCATTGTTAATTAAAGTTTGCTCAATTATAAAAAAGATGTAATTACATATCATTATTGATAGAGATGTAAGGTCCTGACAGAAAGATGTTCTATGTGAACTGATAAAATGTAACTGGAATGATGGTTATTGCACAAAGAAAAGTAATTTTAGCATTGTTCTTGCCTATTTTCATTACTTACAATTCTTTCCACTTGGGATTGTCCTATCCCAGTTTCTCCTTATAGTATGAACTCCAACACTAAGGAGCTGATTGTTGCCTAAGTCTTGCTTTGAAGAAGGTGGATGTGTCATGTGTGCATAAAAACGCTTAGTATATTATGTTACCTTAGTTCCAAGGCAGGGAAAAGGTGATATTTTGAAACATTTAGCATAATTGGCATTAAATTGGTGGTGGTGGTGGTGGGTTATTGATGCTAATAAGAAATTTTAAAATAAGCATGAAGAATTCTTGTGTTGAAGCAAGAGGCCAAGCTCCCTTTGCTTTGCACAAAATACTTTATTTGAATTTGGGAAACACATTTGCATTTTTGGTGTTTGGTCTACTAGGAAAATTTGTCAGCGAAAAATAATTTAGGGAAAACCAATGAAAATGACATTGTTTTCAAACAAAAAGTCATTTTGCGAACTACCCGAAACTCATAAAATAAAGGAAGGAATGGAATTGCATACTCGTTAGTCCAATGACCACTACAAATCATCTTTGGTTGTCACCAGACATTGCCAATAACTACTTAACCTTTTTGTGCAATTTCCTCCATATTCAGCTATAAATAGAAAAAAAAAATATTTACTTATAGGTCCAATTTCATAGTCTTATTCATTGGAAGAAAATTAATATTTTGCAATGTACTCTAAATGCTAGAAAACAATTTCCAACTGATTTTAAGTAATGCAACCAAACAGTAGTTATTGTATTCTGTCAGAAAATGTTTATCATAAACACTTTTATTTTCTATGAAAAAAAAAGAGCCTTTTACTTTGATTTATGGTAAATTATGATGAACTAAAGGGCCAAAATTTTTATCAAACCAAGTATTTGAGAGCTATATAATAGAGGTATGAAAAAACAAAGCATTTTCAAGTTATGAAAGAGAAATGGCAATAAAAGACACAAAGGATGAGGAAGCGTAAACATTTTCCAAAAGCATAGGAAGCCTGCAACATTTATGCCTTTGATTTTGTTAGAGACAATATGACAATTCAATTTTATTTTTTATTTTATTTATTTGCCGTGCTAAATTTGTGACAATGGTTAATTTGGTTGGACTCTGGAGTTTGTCATGGATAAAGCAGTGCACAACTATATAGGATGCTCTGTTTCGTATTTAATGATTATAAGCAACGTTTTAATATAGGCTCAGCGGAACTACATAGTGGAGGGGGTCTAGACTGGGATCAATTAGGCTCAGTTTGGTGTTGAGTTGTGATGCACTTATGATGTTATAATAATGTTAGTAGTAATAAATATTATTTGGACTCCGTTTGTTTTGTGGAAAATAACCTATCTCTAGGAAATATTTTCCAAATAATTTGTTTTCTGTTGTTTGGTTGCAATATTGAACTTTTCAATTTATGATGTAATAAAAATGTTTTAGACTTATAAGAACTTTATACCGTTTTAATTTATTGTTGGATATGAAAAAATACATAAAAAAGGTAAAATGCGCTGCCATCAATGACCGGAGGTGGCTGCTGTTGATGAGTGTGTGTTTATATGTTTTCCTTTTATTATAATGAGTTTGTCAAAATTTGAACATTGTTCTATTCTTTTGAAAAGGCAAAAACATTTTTCTTGAAAATAGCTTAGGTGTTATTTAGTTGTGGAAAATAAAATCTGTTTTCCAGAAAATTATTCAAAGAAAATTGGAAATTGGTGTTTAGTTATCAAAATTTTCTAAATGGAAAATTTGAAAATAATTTTCTAAAATTTCCCAAATTATACTGTATTATGAAAATCTATTTTATGATGTTTTCCACTCTCCTTTAAAATAAGTATTTATATAAAATAATGTTATATTTTTAATACAAAAAAGGAATCTTAAAAATAAAAGTGGAAATGGAGAAATAAATAAAACTTTAAATGGAAATGAATCTTACCATATTTTCTTATTTTTTAATTTTCAATTTGGAAATTGGAAATATAGAAAATTGGAAAATGAAAATGAAAACTAGAAAAAGAAAATAGGAAATATTTTCTATAACTAAACAAGGCTTTACTGATGGAAAACATGGAAAATGCTTTCTAGGAAAATATTTTCCTTCAAACAAACACAGCCTAAGTATAAACTTATAATATTTTTTAGAGTGAAGACTATAAATCAATCCGATACCTTTGGTTTTGAACTGGTTAGAGTTGGTCACATGAATTTTTCTCTTTCTTTTCTTTTTCTTCCAAACCCCTCGCCTAATTAGGTCATATTACTACCATGGCTTGTATTAAGTATTGATACCTTAAGGAAAAAGTATAAATATATTAGTTGTGAATTTTAATAAGCTGACTGAATGTGGCAACCATTGCAATCTTGGCAATCTGCTCCATTTAACCCACGAGTCTAGAATCCGAGCCCTTGAACCCATTTCTGGCAAGTGATAGAGACTGGTTTGGGAGAATGAATTAAACTCAAGTTTTAGCAAAACAAACTTATACATTTTCACACCATCTCTTTCCTAAAAATTGTTTTGAAATATAATTGGTGGATAAATCATTACTGGTTGACAATGGGGTTTTCAAAAGAGAGTGTGAACTGTGAACTAAGATTGAGATCTCACCAAATTTCTACAGCAAACTAGTTTATTTGATACTTTGAAGTATATGCAGAAAAGAAAAAGAAAAAGAAAAAAACTTTTAGCTTAATTGTAAGATATTCAAGAAAAACTACATTGAAAATCATGAAACCTAACCCTAACTATAATCTTTATCGTGCCTAACAATTTTGTCCTTACTTGACCCTTTGACTTGATTCTTTTAGTAGTGCCCTAAAATTTTGGGCTGGGACTTTCTAGGTTGGGCAAACTGGGCACGGGGCCCTCTCCACCCATACCCTAATTTTTGAGCATCATATTGTCTATTTTGATAGATGATGGAGTTAGGGCTAGATGCATGAAAAATTTTAAGTTGCAATTTAATCCCATTTTCAGTAAATTTATGGAACTTATTCGTAAATCTTTCGAGCTTTGCTTGTAGGGACGTGGAGTGGTTCTCATTAATATTGATGAAGCTGGTACCTTGATAGTGACTAATTTTCGTCTTATTTTTATGGTGAGTGTTTTACCATATTTTTTCTTCACCTCAATCTTGATATTAAGAAATCACATTGTCTTCATTTTAGTCAAAAGAATGGGGCAGTTGTGGATGGTATTGTCTTCATTTGCATTACATTCCATATACAATTTGTTGTTTTGCTACTAAGTTCTCATTTAACTGTACCTAAATGAGAAAGTAAAAAATTTATTCATAGTTTCAATGTCACTTTTTTTTAGCTCCTCTTCCTAAGAAGAGTGCACTAGAAGTGTTAGAGAACCTGCTTATGAATCCTTGGGAGCATTTATAAATTGTAAATAGTTCTTGGTGGCTAGGGGGATTAGTTGGGCAGAGTTAACATGTTTTCATTGAGGAGGCCCTTGATATTGTCCTTATTGCAAATAAGTTCTAAAGGATGCCTAGCATGATTTGTGAATTTGAAATTGAGAAAGCATCTGAGCATGTGAAGAATGAGGAGTTTACATTAACTTATAAGGAGTGATCAGTTATGGGGATTAAGCAGAGAAAATTGATGAGGTGATACATTTCTAGATACTCTATTCTCAAGAATAGTTCTCTTGTTGGTTTCTTCATAATTATTTGTGGTATTTGACATGGGGATCTTGTTTTCTTCTAGATTATTTTAACCCTATTATGGAAGTTCTTAGATGAGGGAGACTTATTGAGGTCAAGCTGTTGACAGGCTTTATGGTTGACGATTTGTGTGGCGTAGTAGTTTCTCACATCTTTTGCTTGATGATGATTCTTTATCATTATTTTGATAGTTGGTTGGACACCACTTATTGCCATTGGCTCATTATTGGATGCTAAATGTAAAGATGTAGGTATGTTAATTCCTATTGTTAAGAACTTCTGGAGAAAGCTTGCTAAGTGGAAGAAGCATTATAAACTGTGGTGTCTTCCTCTCACTAGGAAAAGAGTTTTTTGTTTGCTTGTTAACTTAATGTGCATCTTCCTTTGTACTTGTTCGACGTGAGGGGATGGGAGGAAATCCTAAGTGCTTTATTTGTGGTTATCAAGTGACATTAAGCTTGGTGAATTGGTTCACTCTTCCTTTGTAATATAAAGAATGGTTAGGGATCAAAATCTTGTGATAAGGCCAGGGATAAAAACTCTTGTGAATTTTATTTTATTTTGTGAGAAATGGCTATGGAGTTCTATATTAGGAAAGGAGAATATTTGAAGAGCTGTAATTGCTAACCGGGGCTAAATACAGTGAGCAACATGATGAGTGGAAGGATGAAGTAGACTCATCCTTTAATTGGGCAGCAGAAATGTATTAGGAGAGGTTGAGATAGATGACAGCATTTCAATTTATTTCTGGATTCAGTCTTCGTATAGTAACCCCATTTCTTAAAAATAATTCCATTATTTTTTTATTAGCCTTAAACAAAATCAAGTGGTTTGCAATTGCTTGTAGTTTAGAGGAGTTCTAGTAAAAGGGAGCCTAGACCTTGAAAAAGCCTTTAGCTTGGGGGATCAAGCAATTTTATTTTTGTTGGAACCTGGGTGGTGCTTTATGAGACTGGTTGGGAAAGAGGACCAATTGTAGTCATATTGACAGTTAAAGGAAGGTGAACCTTGATACAATAGTAAAATTTCTCTATGATGATTTGGAGATCACAAGTTCAGATCATGGTAACACCTTCTTGCGATGCAAGAGGAAGCTTGCCTACCTCTGAGTCACATCAAGGAAGGGGTTAGTTCTGTGTAGTAAGCTATTTGAAAAGCTACCGTGTTTTAGATCTTTTATGTGGAGGTTGCATGATAAGATTCTCAACAATAAAACTCTTGTAAATTAAAAGATCTGATGAAAAGGAGGAGATGCTTGTGAAATAAATGCTTTTGTTGCAAAATGTAGAGAGAATTGATGAATCATTTAATTATCTACTGTGAGTGGTTGAAATCCATTTATTTCTTGAGGTTTTATGTGGAAATTTGTGGATTGAACTTAATGCATAGAGAGATTTCCATTGTTTAGCAAGGAACAAGATGGTGAATATCAATGCTCATTGATTATTTTGTAGATAGTGTTGAAAGGGTGAAATTTACTGCACATTTTCTCCTTATGAGATGTTTGAAGATTTTTGTATCCTTCATTTTACTTTTGAAAATTTTGTTATGGTAGAGCTGTCTAGTTGTATGATTCTAGGTTTCTAGCATATGTAGGTATAGTGGTAGCACCGTCTTCAGTTCCAATGTAAAATAATTTTACTTTTGAAAATGGAAAAGGAATAATCTATTGTTGCTGCACTGTAAATAATGATATTTACATGGAGATGCACATTGTTTATGTATTATAAAATTCTAGCGGCTAATTTTTTCTTTTGTTGTCTTTTTAAGAGTGAAGGGACTGAAAATATTATTGCACTTGGCACAATTCCATTGGCTACAATAGAGAAGTTCAACAAAATGGTACTTTTTTTTTCTTCTACTTTTTTCTTTTTTGGTATTGTTTGTGGCTGCCTAGCTGGTAGATGTGCAACATGGAACTGTTATTCAAGGTTGTTTTATATTCTCTCTTTTACTTGAAGATAAATGGCTCAATTAGAATGTGGACTCATTTGAGTTTCTTTATCCTCCTAGTCATATATCATTTTTGTCCAAAGTAGAATGCAGAAGCTCCTTCATCTGATTTTTTCTCTCAGTTTATTCACCCTTACAAGTTACAGCTTCTTTGTCTATGCATTCATAATTGAGTGTCATAGAAACATGAGTTTAATTAGTCGATTTATTAGTGAACAAGGAAAAATATTATCTAGACGGGTGAATAAAGTGAGTTTAAAACAACAACGATTAATTGCTATTGCTATAAAACAAGCTTGTATTTTATCTTTGTTACTTAACTTAGTAGTTAGAGTATTGCTTTCATACGGTGGGAGTCACTGGTTCAAATCCAATAGCAGGTAGAACTTATTAGATATCAGAATCAATGCTATCTAATAAGTTTTTTTTACTTACTATAGATATCAGAATCAACACTATCTAATCAGTTTATTTACTCTATATATTTTTTTATTTTCTATATATTTATTTCTTCTAGATATTTATTTTTATATATATATTTCTATTCTATATATTTATTTATTAATATTATTTAATTTTAAATAATTTTTTTTATTAATTTATTATTCTATTCTATGCTCAAGTTTTTAAGTAACAGAATTGGAAATCACATAACAGACTTGGGCTGACTTAAATCGACGTTAAATGAAGAATTTAAGAAAATATTATCACAATCTTATCATGTGTTGTAATTTGTAATGAATAAACATACCCAAAGAAATAAATTATCACAGAAGGTAAATCTTTGAAAAAAAAAATAAATTAAATTTCTATATGTTTATGTTTTAAATTATTACCCACTGTTTCAGCTGTTACAGTTTTTGTGAAACAGTGTGTAACGGCTATTTTGGCCATTATGGCTTTCAATAACATTGCGGTGTGATTTTTGAATCATCCATATGGTATCACCCAATATTGAATCGCCCCCTAAAATTCCAATAGATATCGGCTGATACTGCATATTTAAGATGTGAGGCAAAACTTTCTGTCTGTTTTAGCTATTCCATGAAAAGTTTCTTACTTTGCCTTATTGCTGATAATACAGCTAATTTAAGATGTGGAAGAGTCATCCAGCAAATCTTTATATTTAAGATGCATTTTGCTTTGTTTTAAAGTCTTTCTAGCCTTAGGTAAACTTGGGAATTTTTTTTCTCCGTAGTCCATATGTAATTGTTTCATTGGGACTAGGAAAAATTTCCATCTTGTTGGGATCCTCATGCCCCTTCTTTCATTGTGGAAACATTATCTTTCAGCAGCAGAGTCTCTCTGATTCATTTCTGTCTCTTGCAACACATCTCTTACGAAGATAAATTTACACAGACAAAAGAACGAATCATGTTTCGCATCTCTTGTCTTGTTCCATACCTTTTGTTGCTATGGACGTGTTGGATATTTAGTGTTTGATTCAGGTAATATGTTTGAGCTAACTTATATTTCCATTGGCATCTCATGGGTTGTTGCAAGATAGGGGAGGTGTCTGCTTGTGTAAAGGAAAATAATTTATTTCCCCTTGTTCTCTTTATCAATTTCTTTATGTTTGTGGAGGGGAAGCGATTTTGAGGAAATGGAATCTCCTTCTCTGTATATGGAACCAGGTGCACTTTGGCTGCAGGTCCTTATACTTTGGTGCAGAGCATTGATGAGAGAGGGGGGAAAAAAAGGAGGGGGAGGGGGGGTGGGAGGTAGGGGAAGGATTAAAAACATAAGGTAACTGATTTTTATTTTTTTATGTGTGTGTGAATCCATGTTGAGCTAAATCATACTAAACTCACATGGAAGGGCCCAAGCCTAAAAGATAAGGTGTTCTGTTTCTAACCTGAATATATAGAATATTTTCTTTTTCCATAATCATGCTACTTTTCTGCCTTTACCAAAATATTTTTTTAGATATTCTTTATCTGTTGTATGAAGACTATGCTAGATGCTATACATGGTTCATATTTTAGGGAACAATGAGCATACATTTAAAATGTCAAAGAAATGATATCAAGTAGAATTTCCCTGCTTTGTATTGTGATAAGATGTGAAGCATGTTCTGTCAAAGTATAAACCTGAATGTTTATTCTTGGGTTATATAAATCAGCATGTTTATTCTTTAGTTATTTTGCTGTCTCTTATTTGTATGTTTTTTATAGATTAGCATACCACACTTGTCTTTGTAAGTCAACATACTGTTATCTTTCTTATGATTGATGCGTCGTACGAGTGTCTGCTCATTGTGTTCCATTGCCATTCTGATAGCTTCTTCTCACCATAGTGTCATGCTAAATGATGAGGGGCTATGTTCCATTGACATCTCCATGTAAATTTGTGGACAATTGGAATATGACATTTTTTCAATTCTTTGATATAATTCTCGGATCATTTTAGTCATTTAATTAATTTGACATTTGAAATTAACTATAATGAAATTGATTTGCTTTGGCCACCCATAATGTGTTATTTGAGTGGAGGAAATTAACTTGCACATTTATTCTTGCTGCTTTATGGGATATGTGTAGGTTATAAAGAATCAATCTGCTCCTCGTCAATCTGAGAAGACTCCATCACGGCGACTTCTCCAGGTCATTGGTACGATTTTAACAATTTCATTTGATAGAGTTATCTGCATAGGTCTTTGATTTATTTGTTAATATGCTCTTTATACGGGATTTATAATAGATTTGGAGTTTGTGTTTTGAAGGTAGAATTTGAAATAACTTTGAGGTCTTCATTAGATCCAATAAAATTCCACTTTGGTTTATAGCTTCAGTGACTTAACATTTGGCCCTGTTGTTAGGCTGCTTTTGTCAAGCGGCTTTTACTTTTTTAGAGCTTAGCAAACTATGGTTTGGGAAACTATATTTTTTTTTAGCTTTTCTTAAACTATGGTTTACAAAAAGCAGTAAAAAAATTTTGAAAATTAATTTAAAAAAATCAAAATGATGTAATTTTAAAAAATGGCTCCAAACTCAAATCCCAATAGAACCTATAGTGCTTACATGCATATATGGTTATCTAATGATTCATCATTTGATGATTCAACATTGTGGGCCATAATTTGATGATTCAACATTGTGGTTCATCATTTGATGATTCATTGATTCTCCAGGAGGTGCTACTATGGCAGTTGAGTTGTGCCTTCTTTGGCCAGTTCTGAATTGGATGTTTATGGATAAAATCTTGTGTCCGGTTTCCTGGACAAAATTTAATGGGTATGATATTAAGACATGAGACCGTGAATTTTTTTTTTCGCAAGTAATTCTCCTTTTAATTACTCATAGTCACCAGCACGGGGGCTTTTTGTAGGGGAAACCCAACTGAACTGGAATAAAATTGAGATCCAATAATGTGGAAACTGAATTGTAGAGTTTCAATTGTCATTCCAGTAGCTCTTGGTATAGGAAAAAATTGCTTGAGGATTACTGATTCTGAAATAGAAAAATTTTGAGTGGAATTGATTTACAATAATTAAGGGGCCCATTTGGATGTATGAATATTTTAAATGAAGGTGGATATAGATGCGTGTTTCAAGTGATAATTACAAAGTACTTATCTGATTTCAAGGTCTATCCAAATGGATTCTAACAGTAATGTCTAACAAACATATGAGCAATGCCTTATGGACAAATAGAGAAAACAAGAAGTAAAAAACTTTGAAAAGTAACAACAATTAAAAACAAACCACCAATAGTTTTTTCCTTAAAAAAAGTCAACAAAAAATCACAAAACTTTGCACTCATTTGGCAACTCTGCTGACAATAAGAGACTGAAATACTGAGAAGAGCGTGATAGGTGCCTCAACTCCTTTGGCTAGTGATAGCTAAAGATTCACAATTGTCTCTATATCTTCTAATGGACTGATTTTCATGCCCTTCAATAGCATCACATCACTTGAACTCTAGGTCACAGAGCCTTAAATCGTGGTATTCATTTTTGATGGCCGGTTCATGTCTTGAAGGAAAGAGAACAATTGCATGCACAATCAATGGGAAACTGGACATAATTTGTTCTTTGACATTTTGTTACGGTCCTGTACCTGTGATCTGGTTCCCAATCAAGGTTGATTGGAAACTTAACTCTTTTACTCTTCTTCCTCCCATTGTGAACTATGTTTGAAAGTTAAGGGCTCATTAAGAGAGAACCCTTAGATCTTAATAACAATTTAGAAGAAAATAACTGTTTGTTTTTCTCATTCTATATATCCATTCATCTCTTAAATACTCATTCAGTAACATGGAATAAGTAACCCACCGCTACATAAAAACTGCCCCATATTCTCCTACACAAAGACGCTTACAGTAATGACACACAACTAAAATATTCCCAAACTAACCACTTTGCACAGCTGAAATACATAACAAAATCCTTGAAGCATAAAATGAAATATAAAAAAAAAAAAAAAAAAACAAGTGCTAGGGCCTGTGTCCCGTTCTTCACTGCTGTCCTATTCTTCTTGCCTTGCATATATCGTCTATAAACTCTGGTTTCAGCAGCTGACTTCAACCTCTCTTCACCTGGAAGCATCTGCTGGATTGCTACACATTTTCATTGGCATAGATGCAGAAAAGGTTAAGAGCTGTTACATTTGTGAGAGAGTTTGTGATGTAGATGTATTACTAAATAATATTTTTCCGAATGAAGAAATGGTGTTTACTATTGCAATTTGGAACATAAGTACTTAACTATTTCCTAATCCCAAACTAGTAAGGGTTGGGTTTCTGGATCCTTTCCGTCTATATTCTACCCAATTTACGGCTACTTAGTTGAAAATTTACTTGATTGTTCAAACATCAAAATTCTTTTTAGTTCAAAACTTAATAGAGCCAAACCAACTGAACTACATCAGTTTGGAAAATTCAATTTGAGCAGAATAATGCTCACCCCAAGCTTATATATACTTGTTGGTTTATCTGCATTTTTGGTTATTTTGATGATATAATCAGTTTATCATTGTCACAGGTGACGAGACATAAAATTTATGGCTTCTTTTTTGTTGTGCAGGAAAAGATATGAGAATTGTTGTCTTTGGTTTCCACCCAAAAACAAAACAGGTTGGCCTTGTATGTCAAGATTTTTTCTAATAATATTGTTGTTTGTATTTTTTTGATACTTGATATTGAAAGTCGCCATTCTATTGGTATAAATATTGCAATGCAGAAATAACTGTTGACGTCTCCTTGATTTGTCCCACTGTGTGACTAATGTTCGACAGATTTGGGGTAAGGCTTAAAATTTGGGGAATTCTAGGTTTGAAAATCATTGAAGACTGTAGTTTTATGCATTGTATGGGGTTTGGATTGGTTAACTTTTGAAGGGAAATAGTGTGTAGTGGTCAAACTTGGAACTAGTCTCCTGGAGTTTTTGGAAAGCAAGCAGAAGGAAGAAGAAAGTGTGTGCTTGAGAGGGAGAGTTCATTACACATGCATGTCTTCAGATGAAAATCAAATAATACATAATTCTATTATCAAACTTAATAATAAGGTTTTATAGATCTGTTACAGTCTAACTTTAGACTATGACGGTCCTAAGGTACGGGTAAAGCCTAAGCCACCAATACTTCGAAAAACCCATGCTTAAGCTTTTACATTCATAACTTAACCTGTGATACATTTTAGATGATAATTTTTTTTTAAAATCATCATATTACCAAACATGCATGCAAAAAAACTGACAGAGTTTGTTTTGAAACTCTGACTTAAGCTATCCGCAAAACATATAAAAATACACTCCCAATATAACATACATCCCCTTATATCCTCCATTTATCAATTGTAACTCAAAATGCACTTCAATATAATCATCCATATCATAAATCACATATGCATTTTATCTCAAACTCATATATCATATATATGTACAATGTATACATATATCCATG
>CANXYC011628491.1:0-10344 GCA_948193065.1 Aleurites moluccanus
ATATATATATATATATATATTGAATTCGATATATTATTGATCAATCAACGTAAAACTTTAAGTATTATTGTATCTTCATAACTTATTGAGTTTTCGACTCATTCTTTCTTCTATTGTGGATTTCAGGTGCTAGATAATCTATTGACAGGATAGACAGAGCTTCTTGATTGTTTTCTCTCTCCAAGAAGCTAATGTATTGATTCGATAATCATTTGATGTTTTGTATTGGCCTTAAGCCTACCCTTGCCCTAGGACCATCACACCTTTGGTTTTGGGGTGTGACAAAGTGGACCTGAATCTATTAGTAGCCTTACACCATCTGAGAAAAGTATCACAAACATTGTCCACACAATAATAATATAACTTGTGTTTATTCTTACTTGACTCAGACATTCAGATTCCAACTCTTTTTCCGTAATTACAAAGCTTATTTAGATATCTCATGTGGTGTCTTTTGCAGCAATGTTTAGATTTTGTTAGGCTCGAAGCCTTAGAAAATAAGGTAAGGATAAACCATACTTGAGAAAAAAAAGTTTCACCACTTGATTTTTTAAGTGTTACCTAAACCGCGTTTGCAAAATATTTTCTTCTTCTAGAAAATAAGTGGTAATTATATCCTTGGCAGAGCACCAAGTCACCTTATCCAGATATCCAAGTAAGGAAAGCGAGTGCAAAAGGGGAAGGTGTTTGGCATCCTAACCCACTGGCCATCACAACTAACTTACACTATAAGCTTTAGGTTTTAATAACAGAGAACTTGAATATATTTTTAAAGAATGAGCATTTTATATATGCAGCATTTCACGAGATATATAAACAATTAAATATATAAACATTCACACAAGTAAGCACATTGGCCCTAAAGAAATGGAAGGAAAAATGAGCCCGCCAACCAACCTACCAAATATATATGCGCAATCCACCGAAGGTAATTATTTTCATACATACATATATCTAACAACCTAAATAGCAAAAGAGAAGGAGAAATGATTACAACTCCTGAATAATACGATGATCCAAACTAAAGAAAACGAAGGAGAACTGAATTTGGAAGGTTCATCGATCAATATGGCCTTTAGAGCCTTTTGCTTGTTTTTAGGACTAGCCCATATATGCCATTTTGCCTTAGTAAACTATTGACCTTATTCTGCCTCATTAGTTCTCATGATTGTTACTCCTCCATGGGAATTCCTACATGGTTAGCCTATACAAATAAGTACAAACATAACAAATATTACAAATAGGAAGCAAAATTCATATAGATTATGCTTCCATTAATTATCATAAACATCAAGTTTAGGTTCATATATATACAATTATTCAAGATAATAATTAAATCAGTGGCTAAACTTCCTAAAAATGTTCACATAAGTGTTTTTAACGAATATCTAAACATGTTATGTTCATTACATAAGATTAAGTATACCCAACATCATGCTAAGACATAAACCCAAACAATTTAATTCAACTATCATCCAAACAGTAGCATATTAATGTATATGGCATGAACACAATCTAATAAGTACTTTTATACACATATATATGAGGATTTCTAGTCATATATTGATCATGTCAATCAAATCAAACAAGCAAATACATAAAAGGACCAAGAAAACAACACAAAAAACAAAGAAGTAGAGTGGGTCGTGCAACCCTTATGCTTGGGGCATGAATTTTTTCCCTTTCAACCCATTTAATTCAAATTTAATCCATTTTAAAGTCCCAAACACTTCTCAGGAATCAAACAACTCTAAAATATGCATTCAATTCATTAAAAATATATAAATCTTAAGGGGTGTGTGTACATACTTCGGTGATATTACAAATCCTATTATAAAGGCAAGCCAAACTAAATTTCATATAACTTAATTATAACATGGCATGTTCATCATATCATTATACATATTCATCACATCATGTATATATGTAATACATGTGTAAATTTTTATTTTTATTATTATTTATTTTATTTTTATGAATGTTTTGTGTGATTAGATTAATATTTTATTTTATTTTTATGAATGTTTTGTGTGATTAGATTAATATTTTGAAAATCTTAGAATTTGTATTTGGGTAAGATTTTGTGAGTCAGAGTTATGATTTCACAGAATATGTGGATAAGTGTGAATGTATAAATTTTAGATTTATATATTATTTTTACCTAAAGTCTGATTGGCAATAAGTCTATGATATGTTGTTATTTGTTTTGATACGTTATTGGTTGAGCGAGTCAAGTAATAGCATAAGAAATAATTCTTTATATGTTTTATAGACAGTTGTAGAATTGAGAAGATTGGAAATTGTAGCTTAATTACGAGAAAGTTTAGTGCGAGTTGACTTCTCGATTCTGAAGTGGATAGAGATTGAGCGAGCTGGAAGGTTAAGTTCGAGGTGTAGTCTCAGATGTTTAGTTACGTGTCAGCAATAAGCGAGTAAGTTAGAGTTCTCTAGCTCAAATCGAGCGGGGTTAGTAAGAGTTGCCGAAGAGGCCTTTGCCGAGGTGGTATTTGGTGAAGTGGAAATTTAGCGAAGAGGCCTTTGCCGAGGTGGCATTTGATGAAGTGGGAATTTAGCGAAGAGGCCTTTATCGAGGTGGCATTTGGCGAAGTGGTAATTCAGCAGAGTGGCCTTTGCAAAGTGGGTCTTGCGAAGTGGGATTTAGCGAGGCAGTGGCTTATTAATGGAGAGGCAGTAGCCCTTTTCTTTTCACGATAATTTCTTCCTTTTCTTCCTTCTTCTCTATTTCTTCTCCTATCTCTCAAATCTGTCCCATTTATTTTCTAGTGCATTAATACTCAGAATTAATGCATTAAACCATTATATCATTCTCGTTAAAAGGCTTCAGTTATCATTCCAAGTCAAGATTCTTTAAGGACGCATTTTTTGGGGAAATAAGGTGATTTTCTCTGAACTCTATTTTCTTTTTCTTATAGATTAAGATTTTTGGTAGTTAGAATAATTATTATGAGTTAAATAGAACTTGTTATGAGCATTTAAGGCTATTAATTACGATTGATGTGAAAGATATAGAAATTTATGAATCTGATGAATAGTGACGTGAACAGTGACCACGTTCAAATTTCAAATATTCTTAAGGGAAAAATTAAATTGATGATTAGGAAACAATAATAGAGACCGTAAGATGGTTAAAATTTGATGGAACCATAATATGTATTATTAATTTAGGAAACCCTAATTTATGGAATTTGATGAAATTGTTAGGTTTGTCCTTTTCAAGGAATTTAAGGAGGCTAGTCAATTAAGCAAGTGATGACCGAATTTAGTGGATAGTATTGCAGTGAGGTAAGTTATGAATTTCATAAATGTGTATTACTTCTTACGAGATGAATTGCTATATATATATATATATATATATGTATGTTCACTGTGTTGTCTCATTATAAATTTTAATGACTTATTTTATGTAATCATTAATATATGATAATGACTTGGTTATTTTTCTTGGACCCAGATCATAATCAATCCTTTCCTATAAATGCTAAATGGTCTCTTGACCAAATTCAGAATTATTGAGAATGTTTTTTTTTTTTTTTGTGAACCCTGAGATATATATATATAGAACGTTTTTCCCAATGAGAGTAAATTCATTGGTCCAATGTGCACAGAGGGAACTTGGCTGATAGGGTATAGTATCAGTGTTCCACCTAGAGGGGATCACGAGCTCTAGGCATATGCCCACGCAAGTATATGTGCCACGTTAAGGTAGCAAGACTACTAATATGTATATTAATGATATCAGTTCTATCATATATGAGATTTGATAATGACATCTTTGTGGGCATTTTACCGTTCTAAATGAGAACCACGATTTGATTATGATATGATTTGATAGTGCTAATTATTATAAGCACACATGATCTTTCCAAGCAAAAGATTGGAATTCTCTCATACCCAAGTATATATGTATATGTATATGTTCATGTTCACGATTTGATATTCAGATTTCTTGATTAACCTAAAGCATTATGTTGTTCATATCTTATTGAGTTGAAGGCTCATCCCTCTTCTGTGATTTCAGGTGCTAGTGTAGCTCGAGAGAGAGCTAATCCAGAGGATAGAGCTTCTTGACTTATTCTTCCCAAGAAGCTTGGATGTAATTATTTTGGATATTATTTTGTTATATGTATTTATAATCATGACTGTAGAGATACATTCTCTTAGAGCTCCATAGTTAGACATGAGATGTTTTGATTTTGTAGCCATGGATGGCATTTGTAGACTCTCACTTGTTTCATATTGAGGTTAGATTTATCATTTGATCGGTAGGGAATAAGTAGAGATGTTATGTTATAAATGATGATTTATAAGATGTAATGTTTTGCATTGGGTAGAATGTATGTTATTATGATTAAGACAAGTTTAGTTCAGGGTTCTACAGGTTTATGGTGGCCTTATGCCTACCCTTACCCTAGGACCATCGCACCGGTGGTGCCGGGGTGTGGCAATTATACTAACAGAATATCCTTAATTACCAATGGATATTACCAACAGAAATATATGTTGATAATCTAATGATTTCTTACAGTGAACCAAGTCCACTATATAACTAGCTAAGGCCACAACAAGTCCATATATTGTTGCACGATTAGCCCAAATATGAAAGCAAGAGCAAACCTTAACCGTTAATATATGGAACAATCGTGTCAACTTAAATCTAAGAACTATGTGTACTATTGTATGATGATCGTCAATTGACAAACGGTAAAATCATATGTCAATCTCTTCCAGCATCATAATTCGACTACTTAACAAATATGCATCCATGTGTTTTTTTCTGACATCACAAATAAGTGGTAAGTGACTTATACTTCTATTATGTTAGTACCGTACTAATTGAAAAGACAAATACATGTAACAATCTTTATTAGACTAGTGTAGCCTAAGCGAAAAGTTTGACGATTATGAACAATTTTAAGTAATTGTAATTGATTGAGTTGTTACTCCATTCTCCACTTCGATAGAAAACTCATCTAACTATTAACTTAAGGGTAAGTTTTTTAAATAAATAAATGAGGGTCATCATGAATAATTGCCATTTGGAGTTTATGTTATAAATATATGTATACTAATATTATTTTAGGGTATATTATACTAACAAATGAGACTATACCATTAAGGCTTTGTGAACGCATGATTTTAGCAGCCCTCCGGTATATAATCAGACTTGTGCAGATCTTGGAGAAAGATTTAGGTTTTTCTTGGAGCAATCAGACTTCCACAAACTTTGGGAAAACCTCTGGGATCTGTAGTATCAAGCCAAGGACCTTTAGAATTAAGCATAAACAGGAAACGAGAAAAAAATGGACGAAGACAAACATTTTTTATAGGCTGCCCTGCAAATTTTTGTAGGATGCTCTATTGATTCCACAATTGCAGGAGATCATGCGAAAACTGCAAGGCTGCGTGCAAATCTGTAGAGACCACTTGCGACTTCGTGCTTCTGAGTCTAATTTTGTACAATCCTACATGCATTTTTTGCAAACTTCTTCCCTCGCCCCTTAGCCTATATAAATAATCTCTATTCAACCTTTAAAACTCACCTCTTGGATGCTAGTTGACATTGTTCCCTCATTCTTCTAATCTTCTCTCCATTTTTCTTCCTACAATATTCCTAAAGCTAATTCCTCATTGATTTTAGTCTACCTAATTTAGTCTCATTAGACTTGAAATTAGGTTTTTAAGTTATTTTTTTTATTATTTGCTTTCTAGTTCATTTCGAGGTAACCTAGTTGGTTCTCTTTGAATCAATTTGAAATTTGACTTAAATATTTTGGATTTAATTTAAATATCCTTGCATTGTAGAAAATGGAGTTTCTATCTGGTAGAATACTCCATCCTCCTTCGACTTCAAGAAATAAGGTAATGCCCCTAACTCTTTCCTTTAATTAAAGTTTTCCCCATCACTTTCTTTTTCTAAAATCATCAAAACATAATAAATCAACAATCCGCCCATTTAAAAAATGAAAAGAACTGTATGAACTTTTATTTCTATCCGAAAGAATACTCAGACACACTTGACTCAAGTGTCGAATTTGAATTAAAATAAAAAATAACTTCTTTACTATCACTTTCTTATTTTAGAGAATGTATTGTTCAACTATGAGGCTAACTTTCACTTATTGGTTTACGTTAATGGATTATTTATTTTCTTTTTGTGGACCTTTTTATATGCAAATTTGTAAATAAATAAATAAAATTTTATGTAACTGTAAAGTATGAAAAGATAAACATAAGCAAAGTTAAAGATTAAAGGTGGCAAACGGGTTGGATCATTTTGGGTTTGAGTCAATTTGGGTGTTATCTTTTTTTAAGTGGATTATAGGCATGTCACCTCAAATTGCAAACGGGTCGGATTACATGTTGAGTTGACCAAAAGAAAGATTTTGGATCAAATTCGGGTTGAATTGCAGGTTTTCGATCCGATCAAATAGAATCACCTAAAAATTATTTTTAAAAAATATTTATATTCATTTTAAAATTCCACATGTAATTTCAAAAAGATTAAAAAATAAAGATAAGAATAATCATATATATGATTATAATTATTAAATATATGTATTTTTTCTAATATTATTATGATATACCTATTAATTTATAGATATAAATAAAATTATCAGGATAATAAATTATTAAAAATATCTTAAAAAATTTATATTTTATTTATTATATATTTTACTAAAAAAATTAAAATATATTAAGCATATCCAACAAATAAATAAAAAGAGAAAAAAGGCAAATAAAAGAGAGACCGATAATGAAAAAGAAGGGTCAACACTCAATAACACTTAGATTTGAAAATTTTATATTTATTTTTTAAGATATATTTACTTTGTAAATTTAACTTATATAAAATTATCAATATTAATAAAAATAATAATTTAAACAAATATAATAAAAATTATTAAGTTGGTGCAATGGTTAGAAATTTTGACAGGTGATTATATGGTAGTTGGATCCATCAGCGGATTTATATATATGTGCACATTTTTTTATTTTTTCTTATATATTATATAATATGATTTTACATTTTCAAATGTTTTTACATATATTTATATAATAATTATTCATAAAACAAAATCATACGTGATCTCCATTTATTATTTAATAATTATTTAATTAATAATTTTTATAATTAAGTTTAATTTCTATATTAAGTATTGATAATTTAATGTTATTATTTAGTAAATTAATAGTTAGTATTTAGTAATTAATAGTTACTAATTATTAGTTATCACTAGTTAATTTGTTATTACTTATTGCATAATACTTGTAATTATTTATTATTTAGTATTTATATTAATAATTAATAATTAATAACTATAATTTATTAGTTATAACTAATTAATTATTTATTATTTATTAATGAACACACAATTATTAATAATTATTTATTTATTATTTAGCACTTATAATATAATTTTAAAGTTTATAGACTAAATATGAAAATAATATAATTATTATAAGTTATAGAATGTATAGAAAATCTATAAACAATTAATGATATAACAATTAAATTTTAATAAGATAATCAATAATATTTTTTTAATTTTTTGTAAATCTATATGAAATTTAATTTAAATTATATATATGAAAATTAATATAAAATTTTAGCAATAGTTTAGTGGATAATAAAATAGTAAAAATCATATAAAAATTTAGTAGTACATATTCTAAAATATATTTATATTTTAGCTTATAATTTAACAAAATTATTTAAATGGTTTGATGGTTGATTAAGATTTTTAATATTAGAAGTCTTGATTTTTATCATCACTGTTACCATTATATATTTTTTAATATATATTGAAAAATATGAAAAATCAGGTGGATTTGAACCTATAAATAAATAATAAGTAGTTTTGATAATAAATATCATCAATTTTTATTTTATTTTTGAAAAATTAAATTATTTAATGAAAATAATAAACTGCTCAAATTTTTAAAAATGTCTAAATAAGTAAATATATTACAAAATTAATAAATAATAATAATTAAAGCAAATATATTAACAAAATATTAAGTTGGTGCAATGGTTTGAAACTTGTTTTGATGTCTATATGATTGCTATATCAATTCATGAATTTACATATATGTACTTTTTTATTTTTTCTCTTTTATATGTTTATATAATAATTATTTATAAATCATAATCATATGTAAATCTCAATCATTATTTAACAGTTATCTAATTAATAAAATTCAATTTGAATTACATATATGAAAATTAACATAAAATTGTAGTGGTAATCTTGTAGGTAATAGAATAATAAAAATTATAAAAAATTAAAAAGTATATATAAATTACACAAAACTTAATAAATATTTAAATTTAAATATAAAATCTAATTAACTTGAAATTAAATATAAAAATAGTTTAAAATATAAATCTATTTTAATATAGACTTAACAAAATTTCTCAAGTGATCTTTTAGTTATTTTAGATTTAATTACTGAAAAATCTTGAGTTTTATACTCATATTTCATGTTGTGTTTTTTTATTATATTTATATATACTCAATTTACTAAGATTTATATTCATATAATATAAAACAATTAACTTAGAATTAAATATAATTTAGTAAAAAAATAAAATATAAATATATTTTAAAATATCTTAAAAAAATTAGTAGTAAATATTTTAAAATATATTTATTTTAGTGTGAAATCCTAGTTTTTTTAGTTAAGAATATTTATTATATTTTATATGAATTTCCAGACCAAATTTAAGTTATGGGTTAAAAGTGATAATTTAAGAAATAAATATAAATTTTGGAGCTAATTCAGTATATTTTGTGTTTATGGTATTTTAGGGATATTGTGATCATTTTTCTATTAATGGTATTTTGGTATTTTCATATTAATTGGGACTATGGAGAATTTATATGATATATAATTAAATATTATGATTATAGAATAATTTAAACAAAGTTAATAGTTAATTTTAAAAAATAAGATATTTATGGATTAAATTAATTAAATTAGTTAAATAATGGATTAATGAGCAATTTATAGTTAGGATTTCTAGTTTTCTTTTGATGATATTTAAAAAGTAATTTTTTTAGAGTAGTAGCCGTATTTTGAGAACATTAAAAGAAAAAAGAAAAGAGAAAAGAGAAAAATATTGGAGAGAATAATTCTGTAAAATGAATTGCAACACCATTTTTAAGATTTCTCTTGGAGGTAAAAGTTAATAGTTTATTTTTCTAAATATTTTTTATGTATACTCATATTTATTGATTTTTGGATAATAGTCCTATGATATTAAGAGAAAAGAACAATCATGGATAATTAAAGATTTTGGTTAGATTTTAATAAATTGTTTATGAAGTATGATAAAAAATAATTAAATAAAAATCTTTTGCCTTTGATTATTACTGAAATTGATTTCAATTGAAATTTCAATTGATTTAATTAAAGAATACAAAGGATTTTGGGTTTGTAAATTGAGAATGATGAGTTAGGATTCATATAAGTTATACTGAAAATTTAAAATTACATAACTTTTTATTAGAGAAATATTTTATGGTGAATTTTTTATATCTTTTAAAAAAGGATGTCTAATTTATGTGTATTAAATTTTAAAATAATCCAACCGTTGGATCATCTTTTATAGTAGAATTTATATAGACTATCTGATAAGAAAATATATTTAGGACAGCCCCAAAATATAAATTTTTTAAAGGGATAAATAAAATAATTTTAATATAAATTTTTTAGAGTTAATTATTTGATATATTTAGTATATCCTGAAATTTTTGTATAATTTTTGGAGTTTTAAAAGATAAGTTTATAAATTAAAATTTGTATACTGTCAGTATCAAGGCAGCTTGTTGTATAGTCAAATTTGAATTGATATTTGAAGATTCAAATGGATTCCGAATTTGGAGATTTTTTAGAGTTATATTTATATATATGTTAGCTAATTAGAATTAAAATTTGAGTTAATTTAGAGAAAATTATGATACTCTATAATAGAAAATATATCTACTGTCATAATGAGCTTATTATAAATAATTTGCACTTTAAGTTATATTTAAACTTATATGAATATAAGTTATATAACACACAAAATTTTTTTATTAATTTTAAAATGTTATTTTAATAAAAGAATAATAATATTTTGAATAATATTTAATGAATATAAAAATATTTATCAATTGTATAATATTTTATTATATAAAGTAAAGAAAAAAAAATTAAAATTTTAAGTATAAATTTTGATATTATTTTATCCTATGATGAATTATAAATTATTAGTTATTTGTTAATTATTGAGTTAATTATTTTAATATTTTAAATTATTTAGTGATTTTATTAGTTAAT
>CANXYC011628535.1:0-10050 GCA_948193065.1 Aleurites moluccanus
CTACATTTAATTTGCATTGAATTTTTGGAGTTACTGTTCATGACAGTCTCAACCTTCAAATTCTCCCTCATTAATTACCATTAATAGCTTCAGATCACTAGAAATAAATTCTATATACCCAGAATTAATTATCCTAACCCATAGACTTAAATAAATCCAAAGAAAATAGCTTAGGAGAAAAATTTACCTTATTTCCTTCAAACTGAAATTCCTGAGATTTCTTCTCAAATCTTGATGATTCTGCCTTAATATAGACTAATCTAGAAGTCTATTGCATTAATCTGAGTATTAATGCCTTAGACAAGAAATAGAAATATTCTAAGAAAAGACTGAAATTAATATAAGGAAGAAAGAAAATCGTGAAATGCTACTGGGGTTCACTGGGCTTAAATAGACACTGCCCTAGAAATACACTAGCCAGCTCGCCTCGCTAGACCTGCCTCGGCAAAGCTATCTTGCCTAAGCCAGCTCGCCAAACCCACTTCGCATTCCCAGCTCGCACTTCCAGCTCGTCAAACTTAATCCGGCATTGCTACCTTGCACATCCCAGCTCGCATATGCTTCCTCTTATAAGCTGCCTCGCCAGACTCTCCTCGCAATTCTTCTTTGCCTCTTCTCTAACTGCCACTTCGCCTCTTCGCATCTTCATGAACTTCCATTTCACACATTCTCTCTTCGCCAAAGCTCTTTGCCTTTCCTCTTCACCAAAGCTCTTCGCCTTTCCTCTTCGCCAAAGCTCTTCGCCTTTCCTCTTCGCCAAAGCTCTTCGCCTTTCCTCTTCGCCTTATTGCTACTTCGGCAAACCCACTTCGCCACTTCGCTACGTCTCCATTATGCCACTTCGCATTTCCAATTCACAAAAACGCCTCCTCGCACTTTGCTGGCTCGCCTTAACAAATTCTTCTAAGTTAACTTCTGCCTGAATATCCTACACTTAGCCAGCTCGCAAATGAGCTACAAACATCCAAACTTACTAATTCTTCTTATCACTTAAAATTAACATGCAGGGGAACAACATATCAAAATTTTAAATCAAAAGAATCATCATGCAGACTGTAGTGACTCTCCAAAATTCATCCAGACTCCTACCCCAAAATCTAACCGAACAACCCTGATACAAATCACTCTCCACTGAGATATACTTATCCAAAAATTCTGAAATTTTACAGCAAACATCTCAACACACAAAGGAACACTTTCCATGTTTATACCTTAGGCTAATTCTGCCTCAGTCATTTCCTGAAATTCCAAACATACATTGCATTCCAGCAGAAACTCTCAACCAGATCAGCCTTGATAAATTTAACACAACTCATCACACACACAGAATTTGGCCAAAATATTTTACAGCATTACCATCAAGACATAAAATCACAACTTTCATGCTTTACACTTTATCAAATTATATCTTTAAAAACATGAAATGATCATCCCAAAATTCTACAGCAATCCAAACAAAAATTTCCTGAAATTCTCAACATTCTCATTAAAATTTTTAATTGATTCTCCAAACATACAAAATCAATAAAATATTACAAAAATAGCAGATATTACAAAATAAGTAATAATTATTTATTGCTAAATATTCATTATTAATTTATTAAATAAGTAAATATAAGTAAATATTTCTAATTCAAGTGGATCAAATAATTTAGACGAGGAGGAGGAAAAAAATTAAAAATAAATTTTTTGTTTAAAAAAAAAATGAATTGTTTAATTATTAATCTTTCTGATTCTAAATATTTAAAAATGTTAATAAATTTATATATATTTTATAAAAATTGAATTTTTTCATTGATTTTTCATGATATTATATTTTTGTGGATCATAATTAAATATAAAGTTATACAAAACTAATATATTAATATGTTTTTGTTATTTTTAGCTGGTCTATATAATAAACCAAACTTGATTTATATATATTTTTTTAATTAATGTTCAATAATCATAATTATCAAAAAATAATATTTTAATTTAATAAATAATTATTAATACTAGTTGATATATATTAACTTTTTAATAAAACATATAATAAATAAAATTATACAAAATACGAGCTTATAACTAGCTATATATGTATAAAGTAATTGATATATTAGTTTGATTTTTTAAGAAATTATTAATAATTTATTATCCTAATAATTTTATTTATACTTATATATTAATAGCATATAACATAATATATTAATAAAGTTGGAAGCATGATTATTTTATATTTATTTTTTAAATTATTCGAAATAGTATGTAAAAATTTATATTCAAAATAATTTTTTTAAAAAAATTAATTTTTAGATGTCTTGATCCGATCTAATCCAAAACTTGTAAACCAATTCAATTTTGACCCGAAATCTTTTTTTGGATCAACCTGATATATAACTCGACCTGCCCGCAATCCTCCTGTAATCCCTTAAAAAAAAAAAAGATACCCGAAATGACCTTAACCAGAAATGATCCGAACCCGAGTGACCCAAACTCGAACCCTCCCAACCCGACTAATTTGCCATCTCTACATGTAATTATGTAAAGATTTTCAGAAAAATATTAGTTTATTAATTTAACTTATTAGTTCAAATTGAGATTGTAAAAAATTATTATATAATAGAGATTATTAATTTATCGGATATTAATTCATAAAATTTTTATTATATTTGTGTTTAATGACTGATCAAATAAAAATATAACCAATCAATAGTGACAGAGCTAAGGAGAGACTAGATGGAGCCATGATCCCCTAAAATCTTTAAAATATATTTATATGTGTGAATTTTTTAATTGGTCCCTAAAATTTTTTAATTTAATCATTCAATTTGCTATTATATTAACTTTAACCCCTAATAAAATTTTATGCTTCCTGTATCAGAATGTAGAAAACATAAAAATAATATCAATATGTCAAGAACCATGAAAAAAGATTAAGAAAAAAGATACAAATGAGCCCCTAAAATATATCATCTACCTCACTTAAACTTTTTTTATTTTTGGATTCAAATGAACCCTTAAAATTTTTAATTTAGACTAAATAAGTCATTAAACTTTTTTTAATTTGACTCAAAGAAATCAAATTTGAATGAAGATGTTAAATTTTCATTCAAATTAAATATATTTAAGTCAAATTAAAATATTTGAGAACTAATTTATATTTTTTATCTTTATTTTGAATTTAATCTTATCTACTTTATTATTTTTTTTTCTAAATTATCATTTTACAATATATTTTTTTGTCTTTTATTTAAGAAATAAATAAATTATATTTTATATTTTAATCTAATAAATAAATACATTCAAAGCATATATCTTATATTTTATATAAAACTTCAAAAATTTTAAAATATTATATTTTATACTTTAATAAATTAAAAATTTTATAATTTTTTATTATCAAATATCATTTAATTTAAAAAATTTAATTTATTATTTATAACAAATAAAATTCTAATATAGTTGATAAATAAATTTGCTAATTTTTTATTGTTTTAAGTTTAATTATTAAAATTGTATTACAAATTATTTTTTTATTTAAAAATTTAACTAAAATAAAAATATGAACTTATTACGATGTAAAAAATTATTTATGATATTATCTATTATTAAAAAGATAAATAAAATATAGGCAAAAAAAATAATTATATGATAGAAAAATTTATATAAAAAGAAATAATAAAATAGATAAGATTAAATTGAAAACAAAAAACAAATGTATAAATAAATTCTGAAATTTATAAAAAAATTAACTTTTCTATCTAAATAAGATTTATTTGAATCAAATTAAAATGTTTAAGAATTTATTTAAATTAAATTAAAAAATTTAAGAGTTTATTTCAACTATAAAAAAGAAAAAAGTTTCGAGTGTTGGAGCCAAAGATTAAAGAGAAAGCGGAAGTATCAAACCCTATTCCTCTCTCTCTCTCCCTCTGTTCCATGACTAGGGAAAGTCTCGTCTTCTTCATTTTCCTGGTAGCCTCCCAAACTAATTTTATAATTGCTACAGATAAAAATCATTATTGTGCCCCTTCATCATGTGGCAATATCCTTAACATCAGTTACCCTTTCAGACTAGAAACTGATCCAATCAACTGCGGAAAATTTAAGTATAACCTGTCTTGCCAAAATAATGTCACATTATTATATCTGTACGAAGGGATATACTCTGTGCAAGCAATTAACTACGATAATTTCACGATCCGACTCGTGGATATTGGTATTGATAAAGATAATTGTTCTTCCATCCCTCGTTTTCATTTATCTCCTTATCTCTTTTATTGGCCAGATCCATATTCTTGGTATAAATATAAATGGACAGGAAAAGAGCGATATGTAAACTATTTAAGGGAAATTGAAATCTCAGGATTGCCTTCGGAACAGGCCTTAAATCATGTTATGATTTTCATCAAATGTCTAAAGCCAGCAGCCAATAAATTCAATTCTCCTCCTATTTACTTGCCTACTGCTCCTTGCAGCAGAGGAGTAAATACAAATTATACTTATGTGTTGATTGGTGGCATCACAGCATCTGATTTGATGGACTCTTGCAGTGTAGAAAGGGTTGCTTTGTTTCCAGCAAAGGATAATCAGGAGAAGATATTGAACATGTCCTTTATTGAAATTCACAGGGAATTAGCATATGGATTTGAGCTTTCTTGGCACAACATCAACTGTGGGAAATGGAAATTTCACGCTTGCTATCTGGACAGCAAAAACCGTGTTCGACCCATGTACGGTATGTAAAAGTAGAGGTTTCATAAATTTTGCCTTAACAATTTATTGGATATTGAATTATTTAGGCTTTCACACAATTCGTTCAACTCATATATAATTTTGGGGCAGTTGCAGTCGTGCCTCAATATGTTTGGTTATTATTAGGATAAATTACTATGATTTATTTAATGATATCATTAAAAAAAAAAAAAAAACTAATTAAAAAGTTAATGTAGTTTTAATCCGTAAATTAATCAGTCATTATGTCCAAAAAATGAAAATTTTCTGTTAAATTAGGATATAAAAATATAAATTTACTCTTACTCACATTTTTTCCACCTCAACTCTTTTTCCAAAAAAATTAAAATAAAAAATACTTCTAAAAGAAACAAAATTTTTTATAGATCTATTTGAATATTTTTTATTTTAATTTTTATGAAAAAATTTGTGGAAAAAAGATGGGTATGGGTAAATTTGTTTTTATGTCGTAATTTAACAAAAAAAATTATTTTATTTTTTAATGGAAGGATTGAATCGTTAATAAATTAAAATTATATGGGCCTTTTAATTAGTATCTAAAAAAGAATAAATTACTTAATTAATTAGTTTAAATATCTTAGATTAAATACTATTTTGACTTTATTATTATTATTTTGTTTAGTTATGATTATCTTAATATATACAAAATGTGGATATAAAATTGTATTAATGAAAAATAGTTACAATGTCTAAAAAAATTATTTAATTCTTCTCTCCTTGAAAAGATTGAATTGTTTGATTTTCAGATCGAAGTGTATGATTTTTAAAATTAGTGATTTGAAAATTGAAAAAAAATATTTATTATTAATTAAAAAGTTAAGAGGTGAAATTTGCTTTTGAAAGTGTATCAAATTATTAATTTTTATTTTTGAATTTATCAAATTATTGAACTCTTCGATGTAAATTATTAATCAAATTAATTAATTAAATTTACAAACATAAAAATTTCAATCAAAATTTAAATTCTAAAATTAATTATATGATATATAGATTCTCATCTAAAAACTTTTTTTTTTTTATTCTTTTAACTTACTTTTTTATCCTTTAACAAACAAAAATTTAATAGAAGAATTACTTTAAAAATTAAAATTTTGACTTATAAATTAAGTTAAATTATAGTTATTCACCCCTCTAGATTAGAGACTAAATAATATAAAAAATTATATTATTGTCAGTTAAAAGGTTAAGAGGGCAAATTCACCCTTAAACCTAAACCAAATTGTTACTTCTGGTTTTTGAATTTCAATCAGAATCAGTTGTACTATCCAACGGGGTAAATTCAATAAATTACTACTAATTAAATGAATAACTCAAAATCAACCAAATAATTTACAAAATTAAAAATTTTAATTAATTAATTATTTGATATAATTTTAAAGGGTGTTTGGCGCCCCTATTGAAAAATTGGGATAGAAAAATTCAAGTGAATCGGATTTAAAATAAATTGAAAAAAACTTGATTATTTGGATTTAATCGAGTTTTTAATATTGAAATAAATAGTTGTGTTTTTTAAGTGTTTGTATAAAATAAATGATTAAAATATATAAAAAAAATTAAAAAAGACATCAAACTAAGAAAATAAAAATTGTTATACTTTCTCAAATTGTTACCATTAATCACTAATTAAAATATTTAGATCTGTACAATAATTGATTTATGTTTGAAGTTTATTTTAATGGTCTAAAAAAATTAAATTTAGGTGAAAAACATAGTTATATTCAGTAGATTAGAAAAAAAAAAAAATCAGACTTGAGAACCCATTAAACTAGAAACTAAAATTTTAGCAAACACAAATAAACAAAAGCAAAACGAGATGAAAAAATACCAAAAAAGGAAGAAGAAGAAAATATCCTAAAAATAAAGAAGAAAAGAAATCAGAAACTATAAATTACTAAACAATCTAACACAATATGAAGAAATTCTAGAAAAAAAATAGTTGTGTTCAGTATTCAAAAAATAAAAATAAATTAGACTAATGAGAACCCATAAAACCAGAAAAATCAAAGGAAGAAGTAAAGGAAGAAAAAAAAAGTAGTGGATTTTTTCGTCTGAAATAATTTCAGATATCACAATCGCCAAAAATGTAAATTAGGAAAAGTAATGGCCATATTTTTACATTTTGAGCACTAAAAATCGCTAATCGAGACTCTTAAACAAATACTGTTATGTTTCTAAAAATTACGACGCGTATTTTTTAAATGAGAAAACGACGATTTGGCTTCTCTCATCGTATAAACAAACACCCCTAAGTCTCATTTTGACATATTTACCATATATTTATAATAAAATATATTCATTTTATTTTTATTATTTTGAATATTTATAATTAAATATATTCATTTTATTTTTATTATTTTGACCTTGAGTAGAATAGTAATTAACCTATAAATTCAGAGTTCTAAACACAGTGATAAGAAAAAAGAAAAACAATATAAATAATTTTATATGATTTAGTTTCTGAATAGACATACATCCATAATCTCTTAAGGGATAATCTACTAAATTAACATATTATAATTTTTGAACGGACAAAATTATAAACACTCTTACAATATAATTACAAAAATGCTCTACCCATTTACTTTGTGATAGCTATAATTCTATCATAATATTTGGTCAAAATCCTCTTCAATTAACTATTGGGTAAGAGTCAATTACATACTCAGGCAAAAGTAAAAAAACTACTCCTATAATATTGTTAACTCAATAAGGATACTCATTCAAATGGAAATAATATTAATCATACTCTACAAAAAAAAAATAAAAAAATAAAAAAAAAAATAATCCTCCACCCAATTAAAAAATATTTCTCACGCATAAAATAGTAAAAGATTTTCTTTCAAATTTTATTAAAATTTTGAGTCATAATCCTAATATAGATATTAAAATTTAATACATGCAATTAAAAAATTGTGATAAATCTACAAATTCGTGATGAGGTAAACTTAGGCTAATTTTAACTTTATTTTGCAAATAAATTTTGTTGGTCCCAAATTGGACTTAAACTAAGAGGGTAAGAGGCGAAGGGATGAATTGATTGTAGAAAATTTTTAAGATTTGTGCTTAGATCCTTTCAAATAACATGAAGGTAGCTCTAAACAAGCACAAAATTAACCATTTTGAACAGTGGTACTTACACAAATTAACAACACGTGAAAGCTTAATTAAGATAATAATTTTCAAAGCTGTACATGCTAGATAAAAAATAAAAAAAAATAAAAAAAAGGGTAAAACATAGCATTAATTCTAGCAAGCAAATTTTGGATAGATCAAACATAAATCACTTTTAAAGACATCATTCATTAATCATACAACAATACTCATTCATCAACAACATAAGCATAAATCATTAGATAAAAATTCAAATATCAAATGCATATATAACAAGAGAGCAGGGAAAGAGTGGCTTATTTTCAAACATAAGAGAGAAAACATTCCATTGAAAGTTCAAAAACTTGATTTTTTAAAGGTAAAAAAACATTGAATTATAAAAAAAATTTAGTGGGTGTTTTGCAAAGTTTTTTGATACAACTGTTAGCTTTTTGGTTTTCAACAGCTGTATCAAACCTGTTTAGTTAATAATAACTATTAGTTATTAAGTAGTTAAACAACTGTTATTTATAAAAATTATAATTTGAAGCTTTATGAAAAAGTTTATACTTATTTAAATAAAATATTAATATTTATTTTTTAATGATCATTAAACATATTAACATTTAACAACTAATAATAATTTTATCAAATACTTACAACAATTAGCTATTAAGTAACAGCTACCATCTATTAAGTAACAGCCACCAGCTATCAGTTATCAGTCACCAGCTAGCTAGCAACAACTAATAGTTACTATAAATAATTAAATCAAACGGAGTCTTATTTTTCTTAAATAAAATTAAATATTTATTAATTAGTAAAATAGAATAATACAAAACTATGAAATCTTACAATATTGTAATTTCTCAAAACTAATATCAAAATAAACCAGAAATACAAATAATGATAATAGCTTGAAAGTTTGGATCATATTAGGCGGCAAATAATAGCTACTTTTGGACTCTTTCAATGATTTTTTTACGAATTCGATTTCAACACTAACAAACTTAAAAACAAAGAATTTTAGGTCTATTAAGATACTATTTAATTGGGTGTTAGTACAAAAAATTTGTTATTTGCGTTGCTAATTGCATTTAGCGACCTATTAAAGACAAAAAATATTTGTCGCAAAAATGTTTCTGATGCATTATTGAAATTGCATGAATGCTTAGATTTCTTAATTAATACTGATTTTTTTTTTCTTATTTAATCTAGGTAATTTCAGCATCATATATATAATCGAAGGTAAGGTCTTTCTCACTATCCATCTATTTAATATGTCATCATTTTTATTTGTTCCTTTAATAACAATAACATTTGTAATTTTTGCATTTCATGCAGTGTTTCTGCAACTTATATTATATTGCCTTGGTAAGAACTCTTTTCATTCTTAAATTTAGGAAACTACAAACACAACAGTTTGATGATTTGTCGAAACATAAAGCACACTTACACATGGAACATTGACAAGTAAACCTTAGACCATTCCAAAAGAAAAATTCTAGCATTTCTCCAGAAAAAAAAAATGCTTACAATAATAATTAATGATTTTGTCTCTCTTGAATGCTTCTATAAATTTCATCCAGGAATGTTTCTTACTGCAAGAAATTTAATTGGGACTCCATTTGTAATTGCATTTATAATCTATAAATGGCGAAGAAGACATTTATCAGGATACACCAATATTGAAGAATTCCTACAAAGTCACAATAACCTAATGCCAGTAAGATATGCTTATTCAGACATTAGGAAAATGACCAAAAGGTTCAAGGAAAAGTTGGGTGAAGGAGGCTTTGGTTTTGTATATAAAGGAAAGCTTCGTAGTGGTCAATTAGCAGCAGTAAAAATGTTGGGTAAATCTAATACTAATGGACAAGATTTCATCAATGAAGTTGCTACTATTGGAAGGATTCACCATGCTAATGTGGTAAAATTAATTGGTTTTTGTTTTGAAGGATCAAAGCAAGCTCTTATATATGAATTCATGTCTAATGGATCTCTTAATAATTATATTTTTCCTCGAGAAGAATCTATCTCCTTAAGTTGGGGCAAACTATATCATATTTCTATTGGAGTAGCTCAGGGAATTGAATATCTGCACCGAGGTTGTGATATGCAAATCCTTCATTTTGACATCAAGCCTCACAACATTCTTCTAGATGAAAATTTCATTCCAAAAATTTCTGATTTTGGGCTTGCTAAATTTTATCCAACAAAGGGGAG
>CANXYC011628719.1:0-15252 GCA_948193065.1 Aleurites moluccanus
GATAATATTAAATTTATTTAATTAAATAATTAAATTTTAAAAATAAATATTTTTGATGTATTATATTTTTATTGTTAAATTATTTATTTTAGAAAGTTTAGTTAAAATTAATAATTTACACACATAATATTAAATTTGTTACTGTTGTTATTTTTTTTATCAATTTGTAAATTAATTATTTATAATAATATTTTGTTAGATTTAGACTCTTTAATTTTTCAACTCCTCAAATATTTTTCGTTTAACCGCACAATCAATAAGTTATTATTTTTTTTTCTACATTATTTTTTTTTTTAATTTTTTCTACATTATTTTTTTTTATTTATTTTGTGATTAATTATTGTTTAAACCTTTTAATATTAACTTAAAAATGTTAAAAAGTTATTCTCATTTTATTAATATTATTTTCCATAATATTTTAAATTAACATTTAGAATATTTTAATTAAATGTGAAACATTTTAAAAAATTAGAAGCCTGTACTTTTAAATTAATTTAATAAAAAATTAAAAAAATATTAATTTAAAAAAAATAAAAAAATTAAAAATATAACTCAGTCCTTGGTTGTGCTGTATCAGACAGCGCGGGCCTTGGATGCGCTGTGTCAGACAGAGCGGATCTTGGATGCGCTGTGTCAGACAACAGAGCGGATCTTGAATGTGCTGCGTCAGATAGAGCGGGTCTTGAATACGCTGCGTCAGACAACGCAGGTCTCGAATGCGCAATTGATATAAACAGATAATAATAATAGATTTTATTAGTAACTTTTTTTTTTTTTTTGATTATTTTTAAGAAAAAAGCTTATATATGAGCATGGAATATAAATATATATGTGAAATAATAGTTTGAACTCTTAAAAAAAATATGATTCTAATTTCACCCCTATTTTTGGAGGTGCAGGTGGCGGCAGCGACTAGCTGGAACAAACACAAGTTTTGAAACTCGGACCGAATTGGCCGATTCAACTAAAAAATTAGAAATCAGTTGATTGGTAAGGTCTGTCCACCCCAAATGCTCAACCCCCAAAACCCGAGGTCAAATTCGATGATCAGGTACCCGGCGACTTGAGTGATTCGGACCGAATTTTCGGGTAAACGGATTTATGTGTGGACGAAAAGGCAGAGAAATCTGTGTGGATGAAAATGAAGAAGAAGAAACCAAATATTTATGTTCATTCCTTTGGAGATTCATATAATACATTTTACTGTTGTCAATTTTAGTCCTAACGATTTCAATTTCTCAATACAAACTGAAAGCCATAAAATTGACGAGTTATAGACTCTTAACAAATTTATATTTAGAAAATTTAACTCTAATAAATTTATATTATTTAAAAAAAAAATATCAATTTAAATCTTACCCATTCAAATCTGAAAAGCCTGAGTTTTGTTCATCCAAGCAAGGGAATGCGAAAACTGGTTGGTAATAGCTAAAAAATCCCCTGTTCTTGCCAACTTCAATGGTGGCCAAGCAAAGTGGTAAGAGGCTCAATTCTTGCTGGATCAGGGCCCCAAAATCTCACCTTTTTTGCTTTACAATGTGAAATTTCTTTAATTTCTTAATCACCAAAGCTCCAGCTATTTCACGTCTCTCCCTCTCTCTATTTTTCTTCCTTCCTTCTCTGTTTCACACTCTTTATTTTCCTATATTTCTTTCTTTCCTTTCTTTTCCGCATGCAGAGAGAGCAACAATAAATAACGAAAATGCAGGATCACTCAAACCCAAATGAGAGGAAAAATAAAATACAAAATCCCATACAACCACAAAATTCCATAGAAAATAAAAATAAGGATCTATCAAACCCAAATGGAGCTCGAAAGATTTGAAGAGAGCTTGAGAAGATCAGAGTAAGAGGAGGAAATCGTGTTTTGTCGAGGGAAGGAACAAAACTGTGTTTTCGTTGAGGAACTCTCTTATATTATTATTATTATTATTATTATTATTATTGTTATTGTTGGTGTTTTTGTTATGGGAAGGAACAAAAACGCACTTTCCTCTCATATATTATTATTATTTAAATTTTGGAGTGTTACAATCAAAATTCTAACTATGCAATATAGCAAGGGTGTTTAGACGAAAAATTTATTTTAAAAAATAAAATTTTAAAAACATTGTTTTAAAAAAAATTAACATATTTATCTTAATTTTTTTTTATTTTTAAATTTTAAAACGACGTTTTAAATTAATCTGTCAAACACTCAAAAACTCGTTTAGCGTTTTTTAAATTTTAAAATGACATTTCATACCAATTTTAAATAAATCCAAACACCTTCTCTAATTCAAAAAAAAAAGTTAAATTTAATATTTAATTTAAAAATTATATGAGTCTAATTAAGAAAAGAGAATAAAAAATATTTTTCCATAATAAATTGCCTTTGATATCAATATCTTAAGTCTTTTATTAAATAAAGAAACTAATTATTTAAATATTTTGTAAATAATTGTTCAAAAATAAATTTTAATTTAGCATTAATAAAGCTATTATTTTTAAAAATTATAAAATTATAAATTTGAGTCACAATTGAAATTCAATCAATAAAAAATTAATTATTTAACTTATATAATAAAAAATATTAACATTTATTATTTATAGGTATGAAAATATACATAAATTTTTTATTATATATTAATTTTATTAAAATATAAATATATAATAAATAAATTTAAATACTTTTGATTCAATCAATTCAATCTTAATTAAATATATGATTCTCTACATTCACCCTTTTAAGATCAAATCAAACTTAAAATCAATGGATAAATATGTCTTAAAAAAAAAAAAATCAAAAGACATCTTAGAATTCCGAATTTTTCTTTTATTTGTCTATTTAACCTCTAAAGATTTTTTATTTACATTGTACTTTCTAAGTTTAATGGTAAATGTAAATTTTTTTTTAAGTAATTAAATATATTTTTAATATGCGTAAAAATAGGAATACAAGGACTCAATATTAGATGGGGGGCGAAGGGGGGCCTACAGAGTCGTGGCCCCCAAGTCCAGCAGTAGTATCTGTATTAAGTATTAAAAAAAAAAAAAAATTAGAGATGGGTCAAGAATCCAGACTGAAAGTGATAAATCATCAGACTTTTTTTTGATATACATCTTATTCAGTTTTTTTTTTTTAAAAAAAAAGAAATTATTTTGTTAATTCAAGGAACATTTATAGTTAAATTATCATTTATTGAATTTACATCGAATTTTTATCAATTCTAAGAGTTTAGTTTTTCTTAGACTTTAATTTTCTCTGGTTCTCTTTTTCAAGTTCTCTGTGTTGTAGGTTGAGATTAATTAAACATTTGTGAAATCAAAGAAATCTGATATCCCTAATTATGCAGTATGTCTTTTTTTTTATCCCATTGTTTTAACTTTTGTTACTCTGTTTCTAATTGAAAGCTTTAGTGTAACTTCTTTGAATCTATCTTTAATTTCTTTTATTTGTGAAGGAAATCCATGACGGTAAGCTGAAAAGTCATTGAATTTGGTATTGTTTTGTGGTTTTGGTAATTGAAAATCCATTGAAAACCCATGTCTCTCATTAAGGTTTATAAAGTATATACGCTGTTGATGATTTTGGTGCTCGAAAATTGGGACGATGGAAAAGGAGTAAGATGTCATATACCCATTGGTTTGTTCCTTGCGGTGGGTCTTCATTCACATGAAACATTTTGTCCCATTTATGACCCAGTTTGCATATTAATAGCAATAGATAGCAGATTTCATATTAGTTGATGGAAATTAACAACTAGATTTATCAAAATTAATCAAATAATTCTTACATTTTAAAAAATTTACTATTTAATTCTTATATTTTAATTTTATCATATAAATTAGTCAATTTTATCCAATTTTTTTATAAATTTCATTAAAAAAATTAAAATTAAAAATAAAATAACTTTTAATCCTTAAAATACCTTTTTTTTATTTTCTTTTAAATTAAAAACATTATTCTAAAATAAAACTTATAATCCATCTTTCTCACTCACTCTATATATAAATTCATAACAACAAAAAAATTCTATATAAAATCAGATTTAAAAAAAAAATTATAAAATAATTGAAAGTTTAAAATTACTTACTATTTAATCCTTAAAATTTATCGAAATTAACGAAATGATCCCTGCAATTGAAAAATATTTTGATAATTTTATATGTATTTAACGATAAAAATGAATAGAATGACCAATTCGTTCACGGAACCAAATACAAATACTAAATAATGAATTTCTCAAAATGCAGATATCACTTTATTAATTTCGATAAATCTCGTAAACTAAATAGTAATTAGCCCTTATCTTAACAAGTGTAGGATGAAACATGGGAACACAAACTGTCTAGTATGCAATAAAATGTGTGAATTTGTTATTCCCAATTCCATCCATTCTAATTTCTAAAGCTTCATTCATCAATGGAATGCTTGTACAGTAAAATGTTTCATGTACAGAGAGTTTCATTTGATTGCTAATTAATTCTGGTTGTTCCTATGGGGTGATTGCAATTGGCCCTCCCAAACAGTTATCCTTCTCTCCAAGATAGAATGATAACGGTTCAGACGGGCTACGCCCATGGGAGGAATATAAACTAATATTAGTCAGTTAATTCGGTGATAAAGGCTAGGAAAATCTTTGAGAATTCAAGATCTATGATCAGATAAGAGTAGAGAATAATTTAGAAATAACAAATGGTTAGATAAAGATATGGCAAACAAAAAGTTGCACAACAAAACTCAAGATCAAAAGTCAAACTATAGATTTTATTTATGGCTCATTTGGGAAATTTCTGAGTATTTCCTAGACTTTACATGTCTATTTATTTGAGAAAATTAGTGTAGTCCAGTATTTTTGTAACACTTTAATCCTGAAGTATTATTCCTAGTCCCCACTCATCTTAGCTTTCAAACCAACACAGAAACAGTCCTCAATAGTCTAACCTGTAATTTCTAGCAAATAGTGAACTGTAGGAAAGTAAATCCTTAAAAAAAATAAAAACATAAATAATAATTAAAATCATAAACATAAAGGAAAATCCTAGACAGGAAGTTACCCAGTACTAAATACAAAAATTCACAAGAGAACTCTAAATTTTCAAATTAAATATTGCAGCATCACCCACTTTGCAATTTGCTTACAGGAAAACATGGCATGCATGAACCTCATGAAAAGGATGCAAAAGATTCCAGCCTCAAATATAGGCTGTATTATCCAAATGGATAATTCCAATGAAATATGTGGTTTTAGTAGTGAGAATTACAAAATATTTGCTTATATAGTTTTTGCAAAAAAGAAAAAGAAAAAATAGAGTATCTGGATATGGGGGAAACCTCATTGACATCTGTGAAACCATTCATAGATACAAATTTGCCAAGGAAATTCAGATATCAGCCATTCAAGTATAATTTCATTTGATTATTCGCACAAGTGGTCTTTATCAAAACTTAAAACATGTTCTTATGAGTTACAAGATTTCAGCTAGTTGGTCCTTCAATGTGTAAAAGATGGAGAGGAAGGGGGGGAAATTCTCTTAAATTGAATGTATAGGCATGTCCATGAAAAAACATGATTGGAACAACAATGCTTTTCTTGTTATCAAAATGCCCTTCACAGCTAACAGCAATATTCAAAGTCCTCTTACAAATTCATCCACAACTCAAATATGATAAATCTCCCACTAAGAATTAATAATGACTCAACCAGCAAATGGAGCGAACCTTGTACCTGATGAAGATTGCATGAGTATACCCCATAAAAAAAAATTATTCAGCCAGCAAATTCAAGAAACCATGGGCCTGTTGAAGATTGCATGAAGACCCCACATAGAAGACCCAAATTTCTTACATTGAGCAGCTGGAAATCATTGTTAAATCATGGCTGCATCAGAAGATGTATCTCTCCTAGTGGGAAACTGCATAACAGTAAAGAGAATTTGGTAGAAGATAACAGAAACGAAAATAATAAATTAATAGACACTTTCAACATTAGTTGTTTGAAATAAAATACCTACAAACATTTTCTTTCATATCATCGCCCACTCCTAATCATAAGTCCAACTTCAAAGAAAATAAAGCCAATGCAAGATCAGCAATTCAACTACCTGTTGTCGAGTAACCCTGGGACTGGCCTCCAGATAAGTCACTTGAACAACAACCTTGCATAGTAAAAGGACAAGTCTGCAGTGAAGCTCTAGAGAATGCCATTGATTCCTTATAAAGGCAGCATGACCTACTAACTTGAATTGATCCCTGATTGAACTTCCTCCTGGTATACTTTATCAAAAATCTATCAGGCTTCCCATTGTATCTCTTGTCTGCAGGTGTTCTCCTAGCATACTTTATTAAATCCCGGTTGCATTTCCCATCATATATTTCATTTGCAGGTGTTCTCCTTGAATACTTTATCAAGTATCGGTTGTGCTTCCCATCATATTTTTCATCATATTTTTCATTTGCAGGAGTTCTCCTAGAATACTTTATCATATATCTGTCAGGCTTTCCATAGCATCTTCCATAAGCAGGTGTTCTTCTGGTATATTTTATCATATATCCATCCGGGTTTCCATTATATCTTTCACCTGCAGGTTTCATAGGTCCATGTGCTTCTTCCTCCCTACAAGATTGAAACTCAGAGTTCATCAATTTTTTGTAAGAGCTTCCTTCTCCTACATTCAGTGGCTCTTCAACATTGGAACCTTTGGCATTTGGTCTGATCCAAATATCATCAATTCCATCTGATCCAAAAGAACCCATATTAATTGAAGAATCGTAGCCTGAAACCCCAACACAAACTGAAGGGTCAGAAAGAGTTTTGCTATAGGAAACCTCAAGCTTCCTACAAGCACCAGCTTTAACCCATTGATTTGGAACATCCAAGCAACACGAACTAACCAAGCACAAATTCTTCAAAATCCTAGGCGAACTATTCATTACACGATGCAACCGCAACGCCAGTTTTTCATCGTCAATACTGCCAACAGCACATTCCAAAGCATTGCGTGCCAACTCAGTCGCCCTTCTGGCAGTTAAAGCCTTCTCCACAGCCAACTCTCTAGCCCTAGCAGCTGCAACAACCTTCCTCTGCACAACACAACTCGCATCCCGAACCATATCCTCAAGCAACTTATTCTGGCAATCCCCAAAATCCAAACGCGCAGAATTCTTCCTCTTGGTAGGCCTAAAACATGCCCTTTTGGCGGCAATAGATTTGGGAATCCAACAATCCACACAAACCGAAAATTGGGAAGAAGAGGAAAAAGTGGCATGATTGAAAAAGCAAGATTGGTGAATAATTCGTTTACATTGGCGACAATTAAAGCAATTATCAGAGGAATTTTTGAAACAGTAAGAACAAAGTTGGGAGGACTCGACGCGAACAAAGCAACTTTTGCAAAGGATAACAATTCGCCATTCGCTGTATAGGATTTTGAGTGTGTTCTTACCGGTGATAGAGTCGACTCGAAACCCACACGAGTGGCATTCGGACAAGTCTGGCAAATCTCTCGTCTTCTTTCTCTTCTTGTTGTTTCCGTCTTGTTGGGATTCCATTGGCGACAAACTTTGAATTGGGATTAGGGTTTTCAGAATTGGAAGTCTGAATTAACAAAACCGTCAGCAATTTTTTCTTATTTTATTTTTTATTTTTTAAATGTTTGAGAGCCACGTGCTATACAGTGTCTCTTTTAGGAAAATAAATTAATAAATTAAACATTTTTCTTTTTAATTTTTTTTTTCAAGGCATGTTATAAAAAATATAAGCTATTCTTTCAATTAGCTTTTATGTTATAAAAATAAATAAAATTATTATTCACCTTTTACAAACAATCGGAATTATAATTATCTCTATTATCATTTTTATAAAAATAAAAATAATATATCAATCACAAATTTATTAATTAAAGAGAAAATAAAAAGTGATGATAGAATTAGAGAAAAATAATATAGCTATCACTTGACTCATCAATCAAAATATATATATATATTTAAAGACTAAATTAGATTGTGCGAGCAAAATACGAGTGAAAAAATTCCTCTTAATTATAATATAATTTAATAATAAAATTTTTCAGCTCTAATCTGACGATCGAAAAATAATTAAAAACTCTTACATCATATTATTTTAAATTATATTACATCATATTATTTTAAAAATTAAAAATTATCAGAAAAAATTATTCATACATTACAGTAATAAATTTTAAAAAATGATGTAATTTTTCCATTCTTTATGTGTTTTATTTATTGATCGAGTAAGAAATATTACTTTCTTTTCAAAAAGTAAATTGCAATACATAACTAATATATTTGCTTATAAATAATTAAATATAAAAATATTTTTTAAACAAATGTATTCAATATATTTAAAAATAGATTTCAAATTAATTTTCATAGTGCTAAAATTAAAAAAAAAAAAAGGTTGCAATACTAATTACCTCAAATATTTGCTTATAAATAATTAATTAAAAAAATATTTTTTAAACAAATGTATTCAATATATTTGAAATCATATTTCAAATTAATTTTGATAATGTCAAAATCATAAATAAATATTTTTTATATTTCATTTAATTTTTACTTTTTAAGTTATTTTTTTCATCCCATTATTTAAGATTTGTTTGATTTAACAGTTACAAATGCTTATATAATATTTAGTATTTCAATAATTGAAGTTGAAATTAAATTATAAAATAATAAATAAACATATTATTTTATATATTATGATAAATTTATAATTATATATGATTATTTAATAATTTTAACATTACAAAATATATTAATAAAAATAACTATATTTTAATTTATTTTATATTAAATTATGTGAATTAATGTATATAGATATTAAAATATTTAAAAATTACATATATATAAGTATTTTTGTAATTATGTTAAATTTTCATTATTTTTTTTTTACAAAAGTTAGTTTTTGAAGTTTAAAAATTATAATTAATAGTTTTTTTAACATAAAAGCTAGCTTTTTAATTATAAAATTTCAAAACATTAGCTGTTGAAAATAGAACTGTTGACTTAATTTTATTTTACCAAATGCCTTGTGTCAAGGTTTGGATAGTTAATAGCTAACTCTATCGACTCAAACCTTTTTAGGCATGGAATTCCATCCAAACACATCAAAGCATGAAACTAAAGCAAGGTGAGGATATAATGTACCTCTTTTCCAAGCAAATGAGACGCTAAATTTCGAAGAGTAGGTCATTATTGGGTGAATGTAATGTTGAGCTTATCAAGCATATTACCTCTACCAAAATTCCTTGTTTCCCGTGATCTCAAAATTCAAGAGTGTTAATTGTTCCATGGAAATTTAGGAGTAGGTTTGCTGGAAGTGTTGGGTTTTGTGAAAATTGAAAAGGATTTGAAAGGAAAAAAGAGTTGGGTTTTGTGAAATTAGATGGAATTTTGAAAGGTAATGGGTTGGTATTGTGAAAATAGAAAAGAAATATATATCTGTTAAAGCTGGAGCAGAGAAAAAAATTTTAAACCCTCTCTCTATCCAGTATTCTGTTTTTTTTTTATTAGATCTTTAAGAGTTGGATAAGAGAGAAAAATTTTAAAACCTCTCTCTATTTAGTATTCTATTTTCTTAGATTTTTAAGAGTTTTTTTATGATTTATAATTTTTATATTAATTAAATTAAATAAATTGAAACATATTATTAGGATTGTAATCAAGACAAGCCAAATCGAATTTTAACTTGCTTAAATTTGACTTAATATTTTTTTTTTCCGAACTCGAGTTTTAAATGAAGTTTATAAATCATGTTTAAATTCCGTTCATTTAATTGTTAAATAAACTCGAGTCGAGTTTGAACTCAGTTCATCAAAAGTTTTTTGCAAATTATAATCAAATTTGATTCGAGTTCGGCTCGTTAAAAAATTAAAAATGTGTTAGGCTTGACTTGTTTATGGCTAATCAGAATACTCAATGCCAGGCCTGAAGAGCAATCAGTCGATTTAATTTGAACCAAATCAAAATTTAAAAGAACCAAACTAAACCGAAAGTTAAAAAACCACAAATCAAATCGATTTTTAAATCTAATTGAACTGAACCAAACTAAAAATTTTCCAATATAAACTGAACTGAATCAAACCGACATGTTTCAGTTCGATTTTTTGGTTATTTTATTTTTTTAATAAAATACATATATAATTATTAAAAATATATGTTTTTAAATATATACAAAAAAATAAATATATAATGTATATATAATTCTATTGGTTTGGTTATTTTAAGTTTTTAAAAAAATCGAATTGAATCGAATAGACTAAAATTTATAAAAAATAAATCAAACCAAATTTTAAATTGAATAGACTAAATTAGGTTTGGTTTAATTTGGTTTTTAGTTTTTATGATTTTTGCTCACCTCCTAATCATGCCCCGAATTTGAGGGCACGTGATCGACATTAAAGAACGAAAAAGTATAAAATTTTCAAAATCCGTAATAAGCCTATTATTTCACTAAAAGACAAAATTGATATCTGACAGTTGTAATAGTCACCAAATAAGGTTATGACCCACCTGTTAAACAGAATCTGAATACAAATCAAATCTCTACCCTTCAAAACTATCATCTCAATCATGTCACCTTATCTGATCAAAGTTTTATGGTTCCTGCTTAATAGAATAACACACTCAAGCGAGAAAACCCAACTATCCTTTCACTAAAACAACTCAAACTTTTAAAAAATGAAATAAAAACAATGAAATTAACATAAAAAAATTTATGTGGAATTTTAAATTAATTTACAAAACAAATCTGAAAAATAATTAATAAATATAAAACATTCACTGCTAGAGGAATAAATGACATGATTGACTCAACAATAATCCAACTTCCGATGTTTACCTTCAAGCTGGAAAAAAAAAAGTGAACAGGGGTGAACATTCAACTCAGTAAATGATACTATTCAATATACTCACATGGTGTATCCTAATTATTTTATTAAATGAATGCTTATTCAACCTGTCGTACAGACAAACAATCACATAATCAAATAGGGATAGAAATTAGTTCATAGGAACCACACTAAACTTCAATGCGGGGAGCTGATACCTCATAAATAACTCTTTAGCCCAAATACTACCTTTCAAATCCAATCCATAGGGTTTCACTGTCACAGCTAAGTCAAGCAGAGTCAACCTGATTGACAAGCAGCGGCGAGTGATGAACAAGTCCCGCCATCAAGCTAGTTATAGCTCATCAAGCCATACTTTTCAAATCATAATCATCATATTATGTCACATCCTAAATGGTCCTATATCATTCTAATCCCATCTAACAACCACAAGTAATATGCAATATAAAATAACAACGTAACATACACAATCACATGTTTCTATTCAATTCATAATATCAATGCATAATAATATATATATATGTACATGCATGAAAAATTGGAAAATATATTAGAGAGTATCACTCACAAATTTGACTATAGTTAACCCAACTGGTTCTCCTTAGAGCTCCTTCCGACTAACAGCAAGAAGATACCTAGAACACTAAAACCAAATACGAGAATTATTAGAATAAAAACAACCCAAACACTGACTCTGAAATTATAAGAAACGACTATCAAGAATTTGCCAAAATTTTGATAGAACCTTCCTTAAAATTAGGAAATAACCCCTGAAATAAAAAGAATAACACTTGTAATATATCATTGTAATACCCAGTATTTGTAATGTTTAAAGTAGATGTGATCACTTATGATTATTTATGAATGTTAGCATGTGTATGAGTATATGTGCATGATAGATAAGCTAGAATTTGTCATGTTGTGCATAGATTACTCCTAGATTGGGTAGATGTCAAAAGATGATTGAATTTGAGTTTAGATAAGTTATAATGGAGAAGCATGATAAATTCTAATCAACAAACCTTTCATGGGCATGAATCATCCTTCACGGGTGTGAGATATCATTCACCACCGTGATAAAATTTTATGTGTAAATTTGTCAGATCCTCAAATTTGCCTTCGCGGGAGTGAAACATCTCTTCACGGCCGTAAAAATATTTTGAACCTAAATATAAATAGTGGCCTTCATGGCCATGAAGCCTCTCTTCACGGGCGTGAAGACAAGGGTCTATAAATACCCGATTCCATTTATTCATTTTTCATATTCCATTTATTTTGTCAATTTCTCTCTCTACTTCATAAATACTCTTCAACCACCCTTAAAACTCATTAAATTTTCTCTTCTAATTATTATTTCAACTTTATTGATATAAGAAATAAGAATCAGACATCCAAGAAATACTAAGATTTCAACTTCTCAAGAATTCACCATTTCAAGGTATTTGTTCTAAAATTCAATTCTAAGTTAAGATAAATTAATACATGATTAGAATAGATAAATATAAGTTAATTATAGATGTTTAAAAACATCAATTGTCATTTACTATGGATTATAAGCAAGATATATGGATTTAGGATTTTTGGGTGAATAGTAGCTATTCATCCCAATCTTCTATATTTCTTTAATAAGTGATTAAATTGATGTTAGAAAATATGTTAGGATTCTAAAAGATGATTAGAATCATAATAATTTATCATGTATGAGTATTATTGAATAAAACCCTAAGTTTGAGTATTGGAGATTTGACATAGGAGAGGAGAACTCAAAAGAATAGAAAAGATTATAATGTACACAAGTAATTAAGGGATTTATAAGGATAATTTGCTTTGAGGTAAGTATAAACATTGCACATATATATTGTTTTTCAAATTGATTATTCAATTCTGCTCAATGTATATGTATTCAATATTCATATTATGAAATATTCTATTGTTAGCATATTTAATGAATTTCCCACAATGTTATTAAATTGATGATAACTTGTTCCATGAAATCACCTTAAATGATGTGAATAACTTGGTCATCCTTCTTTGGACCAAGCTCATATGAAACCTAGTTGCTAATTTGAATGAAGTCATGTTCATATATTGACAGTCTTGTGACCAATGTGATTCTTTGAGAAATCCAATTTATATGACCTTATGATATGTATATGTATATAACGTTTTTCCCAATGAAAGTAAATTTATTGGTCCAATGTGCACTTTAAGAGCCCAGTTGATAGGGTTTTTATTAGTGTTGCACCTAGAGGGGGCCATAAGCTCTAGGCATATGCTTGGCTAAGCATATGTAATATGATAAGGTAGCAAGGCTACTGATACATTATGACTATAATAGTTTTATATTATAATTTGTTTGATAGTACTATTTAGTTGTGAGCACTTATGTTCCTTATAAGTATAACCCTATGATACTTTTATACCTAAGTTCTTTAGCTCAACCTATGCCTTGCATATTTATATCTTACTGAGTTGAAAGCTCACTCATTTTCTATGGATTTCAGGTGGTAGTGTAGCTTGAGAAGGAGCTAATACAGGAGATAGAGCTTCTTGATCCTTTCTCTAAAAAGACTCTATGTAATCCTTTGATGAGCCATTATTTTGTATTAATGTATTTATATTGTATGAGGAGTATACTCTAAATCTCCATAGTTAGATGTTGAGGATAATACTATTTTTATAATGCCCTAAAAATTTTGTTGCAGTTCTAGGTAGTTTTATTAAGTATTGAATCAATAACAACAACATAAATTATTCAGTTTAAGGAATTAGTACAGTATTAAATTTAAAGTTATTTTTCTCAGATACATGGGTAATGAGAGACTAAGAATAATGATAGTTAATGATATGAAGAAATTATGGAAAATTGTTAAGAATGATGAAAAATCAATACAATGGCAAAATCATAAATAAGTGAAACTTTAGGGGGCATTTTTGGGAAACCACCTGTCTAGGATCCAGATTTTCTCCAAAAGTTATATAATGTTAAACTACAACTAAAAATAAGCTTATTCACTCCCCACTTTGAAATCTAAAACTAAACAAAATTGACATAATTAGTTACAGAAAACTTTCGGGTCAAAAGTAGAAATAATGAAAGTTTTGGGGTGGAAAATATAATTTCAAAAACTTGCCACCTATAAATACCAACACCTAGCCATTTTTACCATCAAATTTCTTCTTCTTCTTCTCTTCCATGCTTGGCTTAACCTATCTAGTCCATCTTCATCCAATTTTCATGCAATTTTTGAAGAAAAACCATATAAAACCTTGATTTTCAACCTAAACTAACCTAGTTCCAATCAATTTCACCAAAAAAATCAAAAGAATTCCAAGATTCTCACATTTAGAGATTTCAGCCTACACTTCCATATAAGATAACTTGATGTTTCCTTCATTCTTTTAAGTTAATTAAGTGTTTTAGATGTTAAATTAGATGGGTTTAGCATTATATTGTACAAATTGATGGAAATATGAAATTACAAACCCTAATTAGGTTATGTTTGTAACCAAACCCTAATTTAAGGTTCCATAATCTATAATTAAGTTAGTTTATGTTTAATTGTATCCATTGTAAGCTAATTTAGTGATAGTTTTGGTGTAGAATCAAAGGAAGAGCAAGATTACCAATTTTGCTTACTTTGAAGGAATTGAAGAAATAAGCTTTGTTTTGGCAATTGGAAGGTTTATATGAGTTTAATATACATCATATTACATGCCTATAACCATATTTTGAATTATGTAAAGCATTTGTGCTAGGCCATGTTTTTGCCGAATGCATTATGCCCATTTTTCTTTGAAATTTTGCTTTATTTTGCTTTGTTTTTTAAGCCTAATTTGATCCATTATGTATAGTTGTTTGTTGGATTTGATTTGCCTATTGAATTTCTCTCATTGTGAGCTTGTTGTTTGATAAATGGGCATTGTTGAAATTTCACCAAAACCTAACCTAAATGCTTTATGAAAGTTACATACCAAGCGTTCAACAAAATGCCTCAATAAGTTTTTCATAGGCCTACCGAGCCAATGCCATCATCTCCAGTGACGTTGGCTAGCCAATTGTGCCAGGGTGACTGACCTTGGTTGACTACTTTATTGTCCAACCTTTACTTGAATGCCATTCCTATTATTGTTCTAAATATAGCTTCCATTGCTTATATATGATTGATTATTAATACCGATTAAGTAATTTGCAAACCATTTGAATATTATTGAGTACTTTGATTCTTAATTGTTCTTATTGATTGATTTCCTAAAATAATGATTCTATTGCCTTATTATATGTTGAATTGACAGAGCTATCTTATCGACGGAGTAGTGGGTGAATATCGTCGGCATTGTATACAATGTATATCATGGACCCTAGCCAGAAAAGGTTAATATCCTAGCCATAAGGTG
>CANXYC011629055.1:0-16475 GCA_948193065.1 Aleurites moluccanus
TTCCAATCAGAAGAACCACAGAAAAGGATGTTCTAAGAGCAAGTTCCATTCGAAGATTTGGCAGAAAATTAAGAAGACATGTAAGAAGAGACTCAACAGCCAGTGGTCATGAGGTTAGTATTAGAAACTAAACATTTGCAAATATCAAAAGCACCACCTAACCTCTCTACCTGTAACATAATAATGGGACTAATCATTTCAGAATTTAAAACTTGCATTCCATACCACTATATAGGAAAAATCTTTCAGATTTTTTTTCCCTCTTTGTTAGATTTGTTGAACTACAGATTTTGGCTCTCACTTGACATAAATGTGTCATATAGTTTTTCTAATTTAGTAATTCCTAGAACCCAAACTAAAAAGTCTAGTTTTCAATTTCCATAAGAAAGGGAAATTTCCATTTTCCTGGCAAATTTACTAGTTTAGTATGAGTTGGTCAATAAGAACAAAGAGAAAAGGAGGGGAAAAATGCAGGCGATGGGCAGATATAATTGTTAACGTCAGTTTTAATTACAGAGTACTCTGGCAAATGTCATAAGCATTTATTTACTGCAGGGAGAGGAAAAGATACACACAGAGTATGAGAGAGAGACAAAAAAAATCAACAGTTGTGTATGCGCATAAATGTTGATATACCTTCTTATGTCACAGCATGCAGTTGTATTTGTCAATGGAGATCAATATTATGGAGCAAAGGCCAACATAAATGTGTGGGCTCCTCGTGTTACCAATCAATATGAGTTCAGCTTGTCACAAATTTGGGTCATTTCTGGTTCTTTTGGCAATGATCTAAATACCATTGAAGCTGGTTGGCAGGCAAGACTTCTGTTTTCTAGTACTATTCTGTCCTACCAAATTATGTTCAAAATAAAGTTCAATATGGTGCAAGTTTTAATTTATTCATGTGGCTTAACAGGTTAGCCCTGAGTTATATGGAGATAATTATCCTAGATTCTTCACTTATTGGACAGTAAGTCTTGTTTCCTAGTTCTGGTCCTTTAATTATACCAAATAATTAAAGACATAACAAGCAGGGCCAATTGGCATTGATTTGCAGACCGATGCATACCAGGCTACTGGATGCTACAACTTACTGTGTTCTGGGTTTGTTCAAACAAACAACAAGATTGCCATTGGAGCTGCAATATCTCCAAGGTCCTCTTACAATAGTAGACAATTTGATATTGGCCTAATGGTTTGGAAGGTAAACATTTATTTTTGTCGTTAACCTATAAATTAGGAAACAATACAGTGCAGTATCTTTATTAATTCTGCATCAAGAAGCTTTTACTTGTTAACTTAAAGACTTTTAAGGTAGTTTTTACAGCAACTTGTGTAAACTTTATAGTTGTTTCCTTCTATCAAAAAATGTTTAGACAAACAAAACATCACCATCCAATCCTGTAACTATCATTTCTCAGCTGATTATGTCATAGAACAGTGCTTATTGATTAATAAATTTGACTAAAGCGCATATTTTGGGCCTTTTCTTGGTTCTTTTCCCTAATCATAATTTTAAAATGAAAGATTCTCTACATTTTTCTTGAGGGTTCCTTGATGTTGTCAACTTCTCTAATAGGTATTCTTTATTAAAGTAGGTTCTTTATTAGTTTGACTCCAACTGGATCTGGGGTCTTAATAGGGTAAACAAATATTATCTTCTTTTTCTTTTTCTTCTTCTTTTCATATATGCATTTCTCTTATTTTTCTTTCTTTTTCCCATCATGCTTTCTATTATATAGCCAAGCACTATACGAGACACAAGGCCTGAAGCTATCAGATGAATAATTTTTCCCATAATAGTACTAACAAGCTAATACATATTCATGTAGGACCCAAAGCGTGGAAATTGGTGGCTGCAATTTGGGTCAGGACTACTGGTAGGTTATTGGCCTGCATTTTTGTTCAGTCATTTAAGAAGCCATGCAAGTATGGTTCAGTTTGGAGGAGAAATTGTGAACTCTAGATCCTCAGGGTACCATACATCTACTCAGATGGGTAGTGGTCAATTTGCAGAAGAGGCATTTGGAAAAGCATCCTATTTTAGGAATCTACAAGTTGTGGATTGGGATAATAATTTGCTGCCCCTAACAAATCTTCATCTCTTGGCTGATCATCCAAATTGTTATGATATAAGGCAAGGGAAAAACAATGTTTGGGGAACTTATTTTTATTATGGAGGCCCTGGGAGAAATGTAAGGTGTCCATGAAGATATTAGCATAGAATAGAGAGTAAGATATTGATTTTGTGCATTTTTTTACTATTATTATTTTTTTGAGCTATTAATTTTCTCACCTTAGGCCTTAATATGGTTTGGGCTATTTTTAGATTTTTTTTTTTTGCCCACTTTTTTTTTTTTTTTTTTTTTTTGGCCTTTTTCCCTCCCTAACAGGTGAATCTTCCCACTTCTGAAATTATGTAAATTTCAGGAAATACAGATTGTTAATAAATAATAACAATGAATTGTGTCTGTTGTCTTTATTCTTTTTTTTATCTTTAGTGACCATTCAAAATGTTTGAAGGAGAGAGAATCTCAAATGACAGAAACACCCTTAGGAACTATACTTTGTAAGAGAAGCTGACCCGCTAACTCTACTTTTAGTCAATCCAATTAGAGAACTCATACAAGTACAAAACATCTTCTTTCTATAAACAATTCCCCAATGGCCAATGCAAATGATATTTTTTATTGGAAGCACACCCTTTCTATGTGGCATATGTATGTGGGAAGCACCAAGAAATATATATCTTATTATTTTAACATTGTATCTGGCATACTTACCCAGTGAACCTTCTCTTCAATAATATACTATCCCAAGTTGAAAAACTGTTCCTGAAAAATAAAAATAAAATACATCAATGTATCTCAGCGGTCACCATGATAATTTTGTAAGAAATAATACTTAAAATAGCCAAAACCAATAATTTTGTAGAAAATTGCCACAGGTTTTCTTCTCAAACCAAGATTTGTCCTTTACAACATGGATTTTACAAGTATTGCTTAAAAACTAAAGTGGAAAATGTATGATATAAATATCATAAATAATGTCCTTTATTATTATTTCTTAGAAAAATCCCAGGTCCCTCACTTCTTAAAAGAAAAAAAAAAAAAAAAAAAAATAGAAATAGGTGCCCTGTCATCTACAAAGTCAATGTAATCAACCACCACCACCACCTCATTATTTGTCTTGGCAGATCCTTCCTTCTCCATGTACTGATAAAAATGGCAGATTTAGGGTAACAGTAATTATACTGTAATAACATTCTAATGTGATCTATTGTTAATTGCAGAACAATTATGCAGGCACCGTTCAATGGTTTGATGAAGAGAATGTTTGATTAGTAATGTCGTGTCAGTGCTGATGAGTTGAACTGAAAAGATACTTTAAGCATGAAAAGCAAAGAAAGAAGCACCCTGTAAGGAACGAATTCATATAAAGCAAAAGTTGCAAAAAAAACAGTGAAAAATGCATAGTATTTGTCTTCCATTACAAGACAAAATGTGCCATACATTTAAAATACAAAATAATGAGAAATTTTCAGTTCTTTCACTTTGTCCTTTCCAAATTTAATTTCATTACTAAAATAGAAGAATTTTTTCTTTAAAAAATAACAAGATTGTCAATAATGAAACATGAAACCAGCTTCATTTTTCAGTTCACATCTCAGTTAACACACTGTATCCTTGTGATTTTTATAAGCACATGCATCACAATTTCTTTGTTTGTAAAATTTGTGCTATCAGAATCTATCTTTTCAGTAATGGCCACTTCAATGATCAAGGCATGCAAGCACAGAAAAGCTTGATATGCACCATCTTAAGTCTCTGAGGCACAATAGGACCTTAGAGTGACCACTGTTACTGGCTACCCAAAAACTAGCACTCAAAGAATGAATAGACATCCAAAGCAGACAGAAAAATCTTTGATGACTGAAGCCCAATAAAATTAGAACAATTTTCGTGATTGAAGCCCTACTACTAGTGCAAAAATGACACAAACTACATATTCAAATAGGCTTTGAATTGCCCAATTGATAAATCTAACAGGCCATTTGCTTCTAACTGGAAGCAACTGGATACTTAATTTTTTCAAGATTGAATACTTCAATGGTGAGAGGATCCATATGCACATGAATGGAAGAAAAATGAGGTACCAGATTATGAACTTGAAGATAATTTCATTATAAAGGTATATATGGAGAGGAAAAATCATAGGTGGTGATTGTGAAAACTTTCCTTCATAGTTAGAAACTTTGCCTTCGTCAAGGGAAAGCTTTCCATCGAAAACCTAAGGTAAAACTTCTATCCCTTATTCCGTCAACAGTCGGATGCCAAATTGCAAAAATTTCCGATTTCAATCTTCAATATTTCAATTTTTTTTTATTATTATCTCTTATTCCAAAATTATCAAACATGAGATAAATCCAGTAACTCAGAATTTAGAAACCTTAATTAATCAATGGAGATCCAATCTACAGTCAGTCTTTTTCATTGATCCTTGCAGATGAATCATGATACAGTCAGCCTTACTGTGTATTTCAGTAGCCACCACAATAATTCTGGAAGAAAATGATATTTAAAATAGTCAAATACACCACCAATAATTGCAACAAGCTTTCTTCACCAACCAAGATTTGTCAATTTTTTTAAACTAAATATTTCATTTAGAAACAGGGTAAGAATTACAATTTTGATTGATCAAAGAGAATTACAATGGAGGAGGGTAATTCTTCTTGATTAAATGCATCCTACCATGTCATTAATCACAATCCCTTTTATCATTTCTCAGAAAGACTCTTAGTCTCTAGGCCCCTCACCCGCTAAACCATAACAAAAGCCCTTTCCTCAACACAGTCAATTTAACCATCACCAAATCTCTTTTGGCAGATTCAAATCCAGCTCCTGGTGAAAAATGTAGCAAGTGTAAAGCGACCGTGCGAATACCATAATGACATTCAGGCTCCAACCTCAGTTACACAATGTATCTGAACACACTCCATATGCTCATGCCTCCCAATTGCTTTGTTTGCAAAATTTGTGCCATTAGAATCTCATCTTCAACTCTGCATCTCTTTTGCAATTGCACGACTTCCTGAGTCCTGACTATCTATGATCATGGCATGCGAGTACAGAAAATATGGGCATGCACCATCTTGAAGTCTTTGAGGACCAAACCCCATAGGACAAGAACTCTTTGGCCAAACAATAACTGTCAAAGAGTTGCTAGAAATCCAATGTAGGTGGCAAAACCTTTTCCTCACAGCAAATCTTACGAAATTCAGCTACAGCATTATCTAAAAATTTAACAAAATCTTCAATAGTACAAATGGAAGAACTGTATTCCAAAATATCAACTAACAAAGCTTTATTTGTATCTCTATTCCAATCCTGTTGTTCATGTATCGTCCCATAAATTCTACCCACATCAAGGTACAGCTTAAGAAACTCAGGATCATCTATGGTTTCCTTCAAATCCAAGAAGAAGCCTTTGTTTCCAGTCACACCTTCTGTCTTCATTTTCAGTGCAATTTTCTGTATAGAAACTAAATTAAAAGCTAAATGCCGAGTCACTTTGGATGAACTCCAGGGTAAGATTTTATCATCACAGTGTCGACAATGGAGTTGGACTATGTTGGCCAAGAAGAAGCGTGCGAGGAAGATAAAAAAATCAATAAAGTTCATGCCTGGTAAAAAACAACCAATTAGAACAACGGACAAGATTTGTATAATCTTATGTAATATGCTCTTAGACACATGCAATGAGCACATATTCTGAAAAAAAATGGAAGAGTGACAATAAAATATGTTGTAGTAAACTATTTATCTACTAAATAATAATTCACCTGTGTTAGCTGCGAGATTGCGTTGGCAGATACCTTCAAAATCATCGCAGATGTCCCTGATATCTTCTATGTACTCCTTTGCCTCCCTGTAGTCGCTCCAAAGCAAATTCCACTGAAGGAACAAGTAATTTAATGACAAGTGCTTGGTTTGACTAATTTTATTCAGAAAAATGGCATTCCTTCATGAATTACTCTACTTACCACCCAACAAAGGTTATATGCATTGAACCAATTGTGGTTTATTGATATCGTATCTTCCTGAAAACATTACAGATGCATGTTAAAGGAAAAAAAAAAAACTAGAATTCCTATGTGAAAATGCATTGTCCCATAAAATTAGAATATTGAAGACATTTTTCAAAAATAATGCAAAAGGAGTGCATCCTAATCAGCTTCAAATAACCCATTTCATAAATCTCGCTTGCTTTTATAGCATAAGTAATGAGATCCCCTTTTTTAAGTATTGAACACTTTCATAGAAAGAGGGTGATCAAGCATGGACAGAATTATATTTGTATGCGCGCAAAAAAAAAAAAAAGAAGGCAAGATACCAGATTATGAACTTGATGATACCATCCACTAGGCACAAAGATAACTTCATTCTGATCCTGAACACATTCCAACCAGATAGCCTACACTCGCGACATGAGCAAATAAACACATAAACACAATTAGAAGAGTATTGGAAAGAGAAACCATAATTTGAAGATATAGAATAGTGTCTTACCTTCCTAAAACCTGGAAATATTGTTTCACTAACATCATCAAATATGTTATAAACTGTGGTCTTAAAGTTCCTGGATCAAGATGGAGATGCAAGTTAAAATAATAATAACAATAATATAATAAAGCCTTTCTTGTCATTATCGATTCAGAACAATCTATATAAGATGTTGGCAAAGGAAAAGATTGCTTGTGCTGGGGTCATTAAGTAAGCATAAAGAACATGAATTAACCCAAAGCAAATATTGATAGAAGAGACCACAGGAAGCCAATTGTTGCCAGTTTGATTACATAGATTCAGGTCATCAATATTGTTGATTGCTGGATAAATAAGAGAATTCCAATGAGTGAATCATTGCGTGCCATATAATAATGGAAAACTGATGTTTCATTGTGTTGTTACAATTTCATCTAGCATTGTAAATAGTTTTCCTTCTCTTTTAAGGGGCAGCAAAATATCTATTAAGATAAGGGACTTATTAGAACGTCTATTAAATTAACATACAGAAAATTAGTCATAGGCATGCCTGTCAAATATAAGATGACATTGAGAAGGAGGCAGAAAAAGCCATTTCTTCTTCCCACAAACATTTGCAGACCAACTGTATGACCTGAAAACATCAGCATGAAGAGGTGTCCAAGATCCTGCCCACAAAAATTAAAGTGTCATAAAAGTTTCCTTTAGGTTGATGTTAAACTAAACCAATGCAACAAGAAGATATAAGAGTTTGTCACATCTATTCTCACCTTTTGCTCCCATATAAACAAAACGATAGTCAGAGCAGCATACTTCATTGTTCTCTTGACAAGAGTCAGGATCCTTATGCATATGATGATGATCAAGATATAGGTTAAGCCAATCATCACGAAAGAGTAGAGGGGTTCTGTATGCTACATATTCTGGGTATTCCTGAGAATTAAGATCAAAGAACATAAGAGAATGAATGAGACATTGAATGACCAACGCTCTAACTTATGCACCATAGACACAATGGTGTCACAGGCAATGGAGAAACCATTAAGTTATTAAGATTTTTTATTGTAGAAAAAAATTATAAAACAGCATTGAAGCCCAAAGGAAAACAGTAAATTACATTAAACGTTTCGTAGAGCGCCTCCTATCAAATCTCATATCCAAGAGGAAAGAGTTCCCACGGAAGGATTTTCCAAATAAATAATATATTCATGCGCATGATGACAAGATGAGTGGTTGCATCTGAGTAAACATAAACTAAGCCAAAGCAAGCAAGAAATCACCCAACATATGAATATGATTTCCAAGTTTCTTTTAATGCTCGTTCTTCTTAGTGTTTTTTTATTTATTATTTTTTTAACTGATGGCAATCAAAATCTAAAGTTTCTTCTTCCTTAGAAAATTCCACCTCTTCGTTTTTTGCATATTTGGTTAGAACACAAAATCACTGTGAATCAACAACGAGTAGGCCCAATGATGAACTAGAAAGAAGATTTATATATCTAAATGAGACAGTTATCAATATGATGGATGCCCAAATTGCTTGCTCCATAAAACAATGTAATTTTCCATGCATTCAAGGTGATGGCAGAATTCTTCTCAGGTGTCAACTTTGCAACAAAATATCTTCTAAAAACTTCCTTACTCCTATTAACTAATGTAACAACTACAATGAGACATTATTAAGAGCATGCTGCCTATTTTGCATATCCTTGTCCAACAAGGATTATATGAATTAAACTTTTTTAATTCATAATCAATTCTCCAATTGAACCTCTCTAACTTAAGTAGATCATGAGCAATATCTTGCCATGCATCATGACCCCAAGTAATCAGAAATTGTTAGTGGTAAGCAGAAATCCTAACATATGGACAATATTATGCTACCAGTCTCTTCAAGCCCCTTTACCAAGTTCGGTTTAATGTATGGACATTGTATTAATTCCACTAAGTTGGCTAGACCACACTTAGTCCGAACAGTAGTTTCTTGTAATCCGAACATCGTTACTAAAATGATTTCCTTAGAGACCATATCTAAGTACTATCCATTTTGGTCAAAGATTTTCAATAATATTCTCATACAAAAGACCTTAGATAAAACCCTCCTTCTAACAGGAATTATGATATCATTTATTGACTATTTAAATATCTACGTCAAACTATACTCAATGCCCACCCTTTAAACAGACTCTTTGACAAAGTTAGGCATGAAATTAAAGTGTAGGATCTTCACTGTAAATCACTCTTAAGCATCTCAAATCTAAAGACATTTACATATTTCCATATAAAAATATGTCATTAACATTGTTTAGATTTCCATATAACTATCTCCTACTATCACTCCGATATGCTCAAGATGAGTAAAAAAAGGGTTTTTCAAGAAATTGAATTTGATTGATTGTTCCAATAGATATTTTTATTTCAATTAAGTGATTAAGCATAAAGTTGAAGACATGGAAACCCAGCTGTGAACCAAACCAAAAACTGGAACTGTTACCTTTACAAAGTGCCAGTCTTTCAAATAGAGCAAGGACTTGCCATTTCCCTCTTCAATTAATGCATTATCCTCAATCCAACTGTCAATAAACTCTGACACTGTCATTTCAACTCTCTTCTGATCCGTAAATTCTCTAGTTCCACAATCCGCAACCTTAAAAAGAAAAAAGCTAAATTTTAAAAGAAATAAAGAAAAAATAATAGAAAACTAGCGGTAAAAGTGATAAAATAGATGAAAATTGACCTGAACTTTGGATTTGCCAAAATGGGTAGAAAAAAAATGAAGATTCGGGCGACCATTATCAGTAACCCAATCTTTGCAAGCTCTCCAATCGTCCATGAGACCCGTTAGCACCACTGGCTGGTTTTTTGTTAAATATCTCTCCACGAACTCATCATAGCTTACTTCTTTACCATTCAACTTCTCTATTTGCCCTCCAATCTCTATACCCATCTCTCTCTCTCTCTCTCTCTCTCTTCGGTTTCGAAGACTTATCAGTAATCAAAGACAAAAGAACCTTCTCGAATCAGGCCCGTTTGAAGTGATAATACCCGTCCTTCGACAAGTCGGGCAGCGAATGGTGTTGGGTATATCCGTTTTATATATATAATATATTTATCTAAATATTAAAAATAGATGATTCATACTGAAATTAAAAAACATTATGTAACAGCTCAGCACCAGGAGCGCTTAGTAAAAATGAGAGTGAATATTTTTATCCAATAATTTATCATGTGTTATATTTTAGATATTTAAAAATTTTTATAATTTTTTTTAAAAATAATAATTTAATAATATTTAATATAATAAATCAAATGATATATTTTTTATATTAAATAAATAATTATAAATATATTATAAATTTTATATATTATAATTAATAATCTAAATTTAATTTATTTATAATAATTTTTAACTATTTATTTAATTTTTGTTTAGTATAAAAAATATATCCTTTGATTCATTATATTAAATATTATCAAATTATTATTTTTAAAATTTTTTATAAAAATTTTAAAATATTTAACATATAATATATAAAAAATTATCGTATAAAAATATACAACAGTCCTCTCAACATGTAAAAATGAGTCTATCCCATGTTTTTAGCGAATTTTTTTTATATAATTTAATTAATTATTATTTAAATAATTTTAAATTTAATCAGTAGCTTTAAAATAAACACTACTAAAATAATTATATATATATAAAAAATACTTTTCAGATAAGAAAAATTTTATATATATTTATATCGAAATACTAAATTAATAAATAAAAAAAAGGTAGTGGTCTGTTGAAACTCAGGTCTACAGTATACAACTCTACACATTTCTACGGTAAGTTAAACATTAAACGCTCCGCCGAGTGTAGTGAAGAAGAATAAAAATGGCGGGCTGAAACCAAATTTTCATTCAAAATCCAAAATCTCAATCTCACCGTCCGCCACACACACCACAGACTACAAGCAAGCATTCACATAAATCATACAAGCAAATGCAAAGTAAAGAGGGGGAATCTGTACGGACGAAAATGGAGTCTTTGCGACTGATCTGCGACAGAGATGTCTCCGTTGAACTCCAGAAAATGGACTCTTTTACGGCGTCGTTTGAACACTCTGTGGATTCGATCAAGTCCAGAGTAGAAGAGACCCTACAAAATCAAGGTCAGGATGACTCGCTTTTCTACTCCACTCGAAGTTAGGGTTTTCGCTGTTATCTACGTAGTGCATTGTGTGAAATCAGTCTGACTAATGAGAGTTGGAATTTTTATTAGCTCTGAAGCATTTCCGCTTATTGCTGTCTGGTTTAATTTTGGTTCAAATTCATGGCTTTTGTTCTTTTACAGGGAAATTAGGGAAGATGAAATCTGGCTTGCGGGAAGCGGAAGACGAATTTTTTAAAGTGCTAGCAGGTTCGTTTCTGTTTTTTGGAATTAAAGTTTAAATTTTCTTGGTATTTCAGTGAATGATGCTGTCATTCTCTAATTTCTTGAAGTTTAGGATCTTAGACATTGTAAATGATTCCGTGAATGTTTAACATTCCTTTACTCAAAGGTTCAAATTAAGTATAAAATAAATCACTATTGGGAAGATTGATGTGCTTTTGCTTGTAAGGTGGTTTGATACAAGTTGAATGAACCTGTATTAGTGAAAATATTGGGAAGTTATGAACGATGATTGATTCAACCTGTTTTGATACATTTGAATGCTGGATGCTTCCATGATTAGCACCTACGTGATAGGGAATCATAGTTTTCACATAAAGTTTCCATATATATATATCTTTTTTTTTTTTTTTTTAAATCCTAAAGGTAACTTCTTTCGCCGCATATTTGATCATTGTAGTTGGCCAATGGAATGCATCCTATAAACTTTTCAAAATCTTGTAATAATCTACAAAGATTGAACGCCGCAAAAGGCCACAAGAAAGTTAATTTTCAGATTAGAGAAGTTATTTGAATAATTGACTACCACAAATTCCCTAATTTTGTCATAAAAATCTATTGGTGCCATCTTTACCTAAGTTATCAGCATGTGTTCCAGTTTTTTCATTATCTAAGCATATCCATTGTGGTGTTATATGTTATAACTCTTATCAGTGTTCTTTGGGAAGAGAATGTTTCCAAAGCAAACTAAGATCTGCTTTAATTGTATACTTGAGAGTATGTAATTAATCTGTATTCTATTTTATTTCTTTTCTTGTGTAGTGAAGACTCGTAAGGAGGCTAAGCAGTTGGCAATAAGGGACTCCATTTCTGCTACAAGAGCTAGAATAGAGGAACTGAAAAGATCTGTTCAAGTTCAGACGGCTAGGAGGGATGAGTTTGCAGGAATAATGTCCCAACAATCTCTTGGTAATATATCCCCCTTATTTCCACTTGATTATTACTTGTTTACACATTAACCTTATTGCCATGTCTGTACTCGTGAAAGTTGAATAGTTTATTTGCCCTCGTTATTGTTTTGCCAACCAACTTGAATAAGAGGAGACTTGTTAGCATCGGTTAGTGAAACTCAAGGTTGATGATTGTGGACCATGGATCAAATCAGGTTTGACTGGTGCTTCAACTGCTGGTAGGGGGTTGGATACAAAAGGTTTTGCAAGGTTGAGATTTCTTTGGATGTGTTTTCTAATTGTCTGGAACTCATGCATGTATCTATCAATATGACCATGGTACTGTGGAATACTTAACAGTTCCCTTGTTATTGGTGTTCATTTTATCTTTCTTACGTAGGGTGTCACAGTCTAACCAGTGGTTTGTTTCTGATGCATGATTGTTAACACCATCTTGGTTTATAGGAATATGATTGGCAGGAAGAATCATTTATGTTTATGGTTTTGGATTTTGAGTGATGGCATTCTGCAACATCTAAAAGTTTCTTCCTTACAAAAACAATTTTTTAAAAGAAATTGCTTTCAAGTTTCTTGTTTTCTCAATTGTTTTCAGAACCATGTTTTGATTTGACTTGATGCTATAGTATGTAACAATTGCTCATTGTTCTTGTTCTCTTTCTTTTCCATTTTCTGATGTCATTTATGGTTTTGGCATCCATGTGAAGATAAGGGAAACCAAGACGTTGAACGTAGAGGAGAAATTCAAGAGGCAATATCATGGTATAATAAGGTTCTTGGTTTTCAAATTGAAGGTGGAAAAGGTAATCATAGCTATTTCATTAATTATAGAAGATTTATTCTCCTCTTTCTTTGTGCAAATTCCTAATTAAAAGTTTTTTATTTCTTTAGGGGTGAAATTCACATTCAACCAAATTAATATAAGAAATCCATATGAGGAGTACATTTTCACCATTCGCCATGAAGATGATATGTACACTTGTAAGCAATGTGTATATGTTGTTTATATGTCACCATTGAATCTGTTCTTATTTCATCAATCTAAGTTCCATTCTGCCCAATCATAATTTTCAGTGTTGGCATGTGATCCCCATTTGAATGACACCAAAGAGTTGATCCATGAATTGAATAGAACCAATGGCTTATTCAAATTTGTCAGAACAATGAGAGAGAAGTTTCAAGAAGCTGCATCACTTGGTAGAGTTTTTACCCTGATTACTCTTTTGGAACCTTTTCCACTTATTTTTTCGTTGATCTAGCAAAATGTGAAGGGTGTGTGACAAACTATTTTGCTCCTTATGGGCAGCCGTGAACATGTAGAGAAGTTTGATCAACAGGCTCTTATTTGTGTCTGTTTAAATGCAATTCAGTATTCATAAGTATTGTTCTTGACAAATCAGGAATTTTGCCTCATTCTGCAACTCTTCAACAAGATTCTGCCACAATATCCGCATCTGCCCCTGTTTTTTCAGTTTCAACTGACAGAAGTGAATCTTCTGAGAAGGAAAATGAGCATCCACATGAGGCCAAAAGGCTGTCTAAGAAAGTTAATCTTAGAAGAAGGGCTAACCAAGAAATTTTCTCCCCAGAATCAGTTCGTCGATCTCCTCGTTTTCTTAAGGTATTATCATTTTGATTCCATTCTATGTACCTGCAGTCCATGTTTATGTATGCAGAAAGCAGTAAAGAAGTGTCAGCTTGCAGAACACACTAGGGACCAGATTATAATGAGACAGATCAAAGTTGCATATTAAGTATTTTTTTTTTCATTGAAAAATATTATCTGCATCATGTCTAGACCTCACTATCCTAATTCTAGGCTGTGAGAGGGATAAATTTTCGAAATGGGTAGCTAGAAATTGATGAAAACAACTGAAGTGGATTTGGGTTGCCATTGTGTGAAAAAGCTCCCGACTTCTTTGCATATGGAGTTGCTAACTGGTACATTGTGCTTTCTTTTTCTTTTTCTTTTTTTTTTTAAAAAAATTATTCTAGCAATCCCATCAGTTCCGTGTGAATGAAAGATTTATATATTATAGTTGTTTCTCCTTGTTCTCATTGTACACACACATAAAGGCATTCTCACTTCTTTTCATGCTCAAATAAAAGCATTCTTGCAGATGAAGTTCTCTGATTTTTGCACTGTAGAATATCAAATGATACAGATTTTTCTGATAACAAACATTGAATTATATGGCAGCGGAAGGAATGAAGATGAAGTAAAGCCGGCTTTTGTCACGTCTAGTTTGGCATGTATTGTGTGTTTTTGACTTGCTCGAATTAGTGATAGTTTCAAACTCTTTGCTTGACACTGGACTTACATTGCATGAGCCTGATTTATTTATGTTAGAAATTTTGATTAAAAGAGATTGGCAGAGCTTTGCAACCCAACTATTGTTGTTCAGCAGATATGAAACCAGTGGTGGTATATTTATGTTGTACTCTTACAATGAAATCGATCGAAGACAGGTGAAATGTAAAGGACTGATCATAACAATTCTAGATTTTCTGTAACATTAGATGTGAGAATTTCTTTCATGTATATCTCATCTATTAATTTCAATTTTTTTCTATCTATTAAATATTATACATACTACATGAAAATTAAAATATTAATTGTAAGTTTAATAAGCATACTGAGACATAACCTAATATTAAGTGCAATATATTCAAGATTGATGTTCAAAAATTGCAAGTTTAACAAGGCATTGTTTGTCTTCTTAAATTATACAGCTCAATTTTTTCTAATGCTAGAAAACAGTTCCGTTTGACTGCAACAATGAGATTGCAGATTCAAGTCTCTTCCCCTTCATGTCAGAAAAAATAAAATGAATTTTGCAATTTATTCTATATATCCATTGTGAAGTGGTAACAAAAGCAAATTACTTTTGACTTTAATTCAAAATAAAACAGAAGGCAAGGAATCTAAACTGTAGTTAGAAAATTGAATTATGTCTTCCCATGTTTCATTTTATTTTCTTGTTTTATACCTATCAACCCACTTTAGGCATCACTTGAATTTAATATTTATCCAATCTAAGGATTTCTTTTTTATTTTTTTCCTTTTTAAGTTGAATTAAAATTTAAAAGACGGCTTATTGATCTAAAATATTCTAAACTTATTTTTCGGTTTTTTATAATTCTACTTTGTCCTTTAAAAATAGACTAATATATCATAAACTTTTAAAATTGTTCATAATTGTATCATTTGGTCAAAAATTTTCATTTAAATTTTTTCTCTCTCTTAATGACAAATGATATGGTTTAAAAATATAAAAAATATAGTACTATTTAGTTACTCATATTTAATTAATAAGTTCTTCATCCTCTTTGAGAAATGAATTAAATAATTTTTATTAATAAAATAGTTTTTTTTTTCTTTTTTTTTTTTTTTTGTTATTCAAACTAATTTTTAGTAGTCAAGAGTATATTTAATAGTAAAGTAATAAAATATCTTTGATTATAAGTAATAAAAAAATTATCAGTATTTTTTCTGTTTGTTAATAATCAAAATAATTTGATACATAAGTAAATATTTTTTTTTAATTTTTAGTTTAATGGACCGTAATTTTTTTTTAAAAAATTATATATATATCCTAATAACATATATAAAAAAATTATATTTTAAGTAAAAATAAAATAATATGTGCATTTCAAAATTAATAAATTAAAGGTTATATTTTTTTTATATTATAGAATTTTTTGTTATTATAATAAAAATATGATTTTTTGGTATTTATAATATATATAATAATTTTTATTTTTTTAGAAAAAAAAACTTTAATTTTAGTTTTTACTAAAAAGATAAATAAAAAAAGAGAGACAATAATATATTAGAATTTATAACAACATAATATGTACAAAGGTATTATTTCAAACCAATAGCTTTTAAAAGTAAAAGTAAGTACGAATCCTCATATTAGTTAATTAAATTAAATAATTAAATAATATATATATATATATATATATATATATATATATATATATATATATATAAGAAATGATATTTAGGGATGAGCGTATTTAAAAAAAAGAAGCGTAGTTAGTTTTTGTATTTTAATTCCCTTAATAAACTTGGTTATTCGTCTATTTTTTCTAATTTTTCGATTAAATTTTAATAAAATGACTAAAAGTGTCTTATATATATATATAGTTAAATAAAAATAAAAATTAATTTTTTTAATTTAATAAAATGTAATTTTAAATTAAAAATTCATATTTTTAATTTTAAATAAATAAAATAATTAATTTTTCTTTAGTTATTAATTAATTTTATTTTTTATATATTTAATTTTAAAAAAATATTTTTTTATAAATAAAGAAAATTTTAGGGACTAAATTATAATTTATCAATTACTTTTTAATCCTTGTAGGGCCCAGGAATAAAAGTCAATGGTCAAAAGGGTCGAAATTATAGGTTTTAATAACGATAGGGTCAAAATTATATTTCGAAAAATATTAAGAATCTATGTGCTCCTAAGACTAAACAACGGGGTCAAAATTATACCGTATCCCTTTTAAATTATATATATATATATATATATATATATATATATATATATATATCTATATATATATATATAT
>CANXYC011629077.1:0-11827 GCA_948193065.1 Aleurites moluccanus
TTTATATGTTTAGCAGCTGGGCATACTCCTTATATAGAGGAAATGCTGCCCAATTTTTCATAAGATTGCCAAGCCATATTTGAGCATGTTATTGTATTGCATGCCATATAGTATAGTTATATGGGTTCTTCGTAGTACTGGTAGCATAAGCAACACCCGTACCCTAGGACCGTCATGGCTCCCAAGTTGGGCTATGACATCAATCTTTGAAAAATGGCTGGCACCCTGCAGCTGATCAAATAAGTCATCAATCCGTGGCAAAGGATACTTGTTCTTCACTGTGACTTTGTTCAGCTATCTATAATCAATACACATCCTCAGAGAGCCATCTTTCTTCCTCATAAACAGAACCGATGCACCCCATAGAGAACTACTAGGTCTGATAAACCCTCTATCTAATAGCTCCTATAACTAAATCTTCAACTCCTTCAATTCTGCTGGAGCCATTCTGTATGGTTGAATGGATATTGGGTCTGTGCCTGCATGTACCTCTATCTCAAACTCAATCTCCCTATCAAGGGGCAATCCTAGCAACTCCTCAGGAAATATATCAGGGAACTCCTGAACCACCGGTATCTGATCCAATTGTACAGAAGACCTTTGTACATCCATCACATAAGCCAAATAGGCTGAACAACCTCTCCCTATCAACCTCCGAGCCTGGATAGCAAATATAAGGTTAACCCGGAACTCTTGAATATCACCCTAAAACTCAAACTCCTGTTGCCCCTCAGGATGGAATCTAATCCTCTTCCTATAACAATCTATCACTGCCCGATGTCTAGTCAACCAATCCATACCCAGTATTACATCCAACTCAAGCACAAGCAACTCAATCAAATCAACACGCAAAATATGATCATCAATCTCAACAATACAATCAGGATAATAATGATCAACATCCATACAATCCCTCATAGGAGAAGTAATAGATAATGGAACATCTAACAATCTCCTCTCTTTATTCAATTTGGGTGCAAAACGTGGGGACACAAAGGAGTAAGTTGCACCCGAATCGAATAAGGCATTTGCAACCCCATTCTGAACCAGAATAGTACCTATAACAATATTATCCGATCTCTGAGCATCCTAAGTGTTGACTGTGAAAACCCTGCCTTGGTCCCTACCAACTGGAGCCTGACTGCCGCTGGGAGCCCGACCCCCCTACCTCTGCCTCTGGCTATTGTCTCTCTGCCTTGATTCTGACTACCCTGAACTATTGGCTAAGATACTATAACCGATGGCTGATGCCGCTGCTAATCACCCCAAAGAGGACATCTATTAATAAAGTGACCCTGCTGGCCACACTTCAAACATGCCCCTGTCTGTAATCAACACTCCCCTCCGTGCCTCCGTCCATAAAATCCACATACTGGTATACTAGGTGCCTGCACTGCTGGTCTAGATGAGCCCTGTGAATATGCAGGTGTAGACCTAACCACTGGCTGACCCTTATTATGCAACCTCCTCCTCTGACTACTGCCAGTAGATCTTTGCTCGAATTTGGGTATTGGCTCAACTGGTCTGGGATGGGAGCTACTCTCTCCCCTCCTAATGTGTTTCCCTGGGCCACCCTTTCTCTTTTGATCCCTCTTGGCCCTCTCTGCCTTGTACTTTTCTTCCATTTGAGTGACCTTATCTATTACTGTTGTCAAGGAAGTAAACTCTATGGCAAGTAAGGCATTATATAATGAAGCATTCAATCCCCTCCTGAATTTACTGATCATATCTGCCTCTATGGGAACTAGGTGAGCAGCATATCTACTCAGTCTAATGAACTCCTCAGTATACTTCTCACCTGAGCGATTCCTCTGCTCAAATCTCGCCGAGTGACGGGTCCTAACACCCTCAGTAATAAACTCCTGTATCAAACCCTGGAGAAACTCTGCCCAGGTAGGTGGGTGCTCACTATATAATCTAGTCTCTATATGTCTTGAAAACCATGTCTAGTCTTTCTCTTTCAATAATAACCCTACCAACTCAACTGATCTGAGCTTTGAACAAGGTAGTCTCCTAACTACCTTCTCAACCTCCTCCAGAAAGTCTACCGGATCTGTGCCTCGGTACCCTCTGAACTCTAGTAGGTTTAGCTTCAGAAAGCTAAACATAGAGACTTCGCCCTCAGCAATCTCTCTCCTATCACCCTGTGCAGTTGGCTCCCTCTGAGCCCCCACTGGCTGTACAGGAGCCAGTGCCACAACCACTGGTACCACAGGTGGCTAAACTATCGCAGGAATAGGTGGTGGTTGTTCCTGCTGCCTCTCTCTCCTCATCTTTACCACCTCCCTCCTAAGTTCCATCAACCCTCTCATTACCTCAACCCTCCAAGGGTCATCTCCTCTATTTGTGTTCTCTGAAGTTCGCCTGGATCAAGATGGACCCTCAGATACTGATACCTCCCTTACCAGGGACTCATTGGAGGCAACCTCAGCCTCCCGGGTGTCTCTGTCTCTACTATCTGACATGTCTGCAATCTGTTAGGAAAATACGAAAATAGTTTCAGAATACAGTAAAAATGTAGAATATAAACATACAACAGACGATAATAGTAATAGATGACAAAGGAAATCCCATGCTCCATGGTATACTTAATTCTATTCCATTCTGTAACTAATCACTCTTCCTCTGTAATTCTATCACTATTCATATATTACCTAGATTCACATTCTGTAAACCTAGTGCTCTGATAACATCTTTGTCAAGACCCGATTTCCTGAACTGCGATGGTCCTAGGGCACGGGAAATGCCAATGGCGACCGGCACTCGTAGAACCCAGTATCATTACACAATCTATCAACCTCAATACATTATTTATTTATTATAATTACCATCCATTATATTATCCTGTTAATCATTCTGTTAACCTGTCAATTATCTTGTCATCATAATGCAATTGGTTGTCACAAATATATATATCATGCATCATATATAATCAATATAGACCGTCAATATCAAATATAGACGATGTTCATCTCCTAGCTACCCAATACATACCCATAGAGCAGCTAGATCATGAATACCAAAATAATATAATATAGTAATTCAAAATAGATATATATACATCAGAAATCTGAAGCAGGAATTCCACAGAGAATAGAAGACTGGATCCTGCAATCTTCTCCTCTCCTTAAAGGGCTAAACAAACAAAAGAGTGAGTATAAAAGATACTCAGTGAATTTACATGCATCACAATGAAATATAAGCCCAATAATGGTTTATACAGGATAAAGAACAATAACTCAGGTTAAATCATAGAAATTACAGAATCAGTGTCGGTAAGGGTATGAAATAACAATGATCAGATACAAGTAGAGCAAACATCATAGTAGACAGATAAAAGGGCCACGTACTCGTGGACTATGTATAATCTCATAGTCGATCACATATCACATAATCATAAGTCAATGTGCACATTGCCGACAGTATGTACCCACTACCCTGTCGGTGAGGCAGCTCTGTCAACCACAATTAGGCAAATAGAAAGAAGCCACATATCAATAGATACCATTATACAACAATGGTATCCTCATAGTCAATATGATCAATATCAATCAAATCACATGAAATATGAATCAATGGCATAATGAATTACAACAATTAGGCAAGGATACTTGTTAGGATAAACAATAAAGATAAGGAACAAGAGTGGGTACGGTGGCCGAAACCGATAGGTCAATTGGCATACCATTATCACTAATGATAATGGTATTCAGTTGGTAGGCCTATGGCATGCAAACCAACAAGCCAATGACAAATAAACTAGGAAAATTATCAAACACAAGGTGACATATAATGGCAAGCCAATAGGTTAGGGTTCAGAGTAAAATTGGCTTGCCGATTCAATCCAATAACAAGGTACATTGTTCAACAACACAATGGTATCAAAAGCAAGATTAAACAACATTAAATTAGAGTCAAATTGGCAAGGAAAAAACAAGGGAAATCAAACAAAAGCTTAGGCAAACTTAGGGCACAATGGTTCGGCCAACTAGGGTTTTGCACAATGGAATTCAATTCAACAATTTAATTAATTATTCAAGTAATTTGATGCAATGTAAACTCACCTAAGCCTTCCAAAAGCCAATGCAATAGGTAATTCCACCGATTCACCAAAATTCCCCAAATTAAGCTTACTTTGAAAACTCAAGTTCCTCAATCTACAATTCCACATCAAATTAACCATTAATTAGTTGTTCATTCATATCTAATTGAACATTTCTAACATCAATTTGCCATTCCTAACTCTAATTCAACATATCACCCTTTACAACTTCAATTTCAATATTCAAATTGCAATTCCAATGAATTTTGTATAATCTAATGCAATTAAACTAACTATCTATTCAATTCAACCTAAATAATCACTAAAACATTAATCAAATCAAACAAACTAACAAATTTACCTAAGAACTCCTCCATGGATGAATTGTCCAAGGTGAATGGCCTCCCAAATCCTTGATCCTTCCTTTAAATTGATGATAGAATTGAGTTAATCAACCTTGATTTGCTATAATTCCATAAAAACTTTAAAGAAATCTATAAAGAAAATGGAAATTTGAGTTTAGAAGATGGATATGGTGTACACGGCAAAGGAAAGAAAAATGGAAAAGATGAAGGCTGTCAAAAACCATGGAAATGAAGCTCAAATAAGACAAAATGAGTGTAAAATTACAACTTAATCCCTCCAATTTCACTCTTTGCATTTTGGTCCTTAAATCTTCTAAAATTTATTCTGAAAGTTCTGTTAAGATTTTGATATCAGTGTGAAAAGTGAATAGGCTTATTTTAATTTATCCTTATTTATAAAAATAGTTCTGGAGTAATTCTGTAACTCTGACCGACCTATTTCCACTATTCACCTTGAATTATCCTTTATTTACCAAAATACCATTGTTCACTTTTCAGTGTTCCTAAATGATTTTCACTTCTTTCTTTTTACCAAAATTACACATAAATTATGGTTATATTTTATCCCCAAGCCAACTTCAGAAATTCTTCTATTGACCGGACTGCTAATTTCTCGGCAGTGTCCCGACATCACCAACTTCCAGAAAAGTGTCAAATTTACTTTCTAACTGTGTTTCTAAAATTATTTCCCATCAATTCAAGAGTAATGGACCACGTACTGAGAATAAAATCATGCATATATGTTATGGCTTTCTAGGGTATTACACCAGCGATATTGGCTAACCAATTGTGCCAACCATTTGACTTATGATAACCATGTTGTATACCTATCCTTCATTGATTGATATACCTATTGTTAATCCATTTACTTCTTCCATTGATCATGAGATATTGAATTATAGTTGTGAGGCCTCGCTCAAGCACCGCCGTCCAGGCCCGCTCTCTTCGAGAGAAAAAGAGATGGCGTTGTGGCATCGGAGTGCTCATATGGGGCAATTTCTCACGGACGAGACGAGCTTAGTGCCTTTTATTTGAAAATGATTTTGAATTTTGAAGTCGCCACCTTAAGTTATTTTTGTAGGAAAAATTTAAGGTAAAAATCCATTTTGACTCCAATTTTATCCCAAAGGAAAAAAGTGCACTAGTCTTAGAAGCCAAAAAGGATTCGGGGAATAGGTTTTCAGTTGAACTTGGCTTTCAATTTTAACCTTGATTTAAAATGATTTTCATGAGCAATTAAAGAATGACATATAAGGTGCATGAGCAAATAAAGGAATGCATGAATAATTGAAATAGAATCAAATAAAATAATTAAGGAGAGCGATAAAAGTAAGTTATTACATCTCAAAACCTCCAAAATAGGGGATATCAACTCTAGCCCTTATGGGTTCTAAGTTGATCACACATTCCCCAAATAATATATTTAACAAATAAAATTAAGCAAATAATCAAAATAAAGGAGATGGTTTTTGTCATTTTTTGGATTTGAAGCTTTTATACAGCTTGCCTGATTATCCCATCGAATGCGAATTAAAACCCACGCAGTTCTTCCTTCTCGTGAAGGAGGGTTGATTTTATGCCCAATTCATCATGTTTTGATTCTTTATTTTAATGCTCTATCAAAATAAAGAAGATGAGTTAGGAGACCATACCTTTGCCCTAGCTTTTAGGGATGTTGGTGGACGAAGTGCTCTTCCGGATCGGAGTTCCACCTTGGATCGGATGATGCCCGAGGAAATGGGTCGAGATGCCTTCTTAGTGTTTGAGACAGCAAACTGACAGAGGGACCTTGCTTCGAAAAAATATTTAACTGAGAGGCTCAATACGCCCCTAATAGCAACTCTTTAAATCTAAAGCAAGCTAAAAAAGAAGAAAATATGACTTGGAGAGGAAAAAAGACGAAATCTAATAATGCAAATGATTTCTTGTCTTCTTTTACTTGTTTCCATGAGTCTTTGTGAGTTTCTGTGTGTCACTGTGTCACTGTCTATCTAGAAGGTGGGGGGAGGCTCTCTATTTATAATAGGAGCTTAGGGGGTCGAATCCCATCATTTTTCGATGTGGGATTCGGAAGAAATCAAGTGCAGAATGTCGCTGCCGTCGGCAAGAGAAGATGTTGCTGCCAAAGGGGGTGGCGACGCCGCCATGGTGCCTTAGCGGCACAGGGATTGAAGGAGGGCGGCCGCCGTAGTAAAGAGCCATGCTGCACAGCGATTACCACCCAGAGGGGTGGCGGTGCCGCCATCCCTCTCTGGCAGCAATGCCAAGCCTAGAGGGCGGCACCCGTGCCCAGACTCCATCCTGAAGCCGCTCCAAGTCTGTCTGAGCATGGGTTTGGTTCCGGGGAATGTCGTTCGGGTTGGTGCGAGTCCGAGGGTGTAAAAAATGAGCGTTCACAATAGTGTTACTTGATTGATTAATAAGTCATTGTTTATTAATAAGATATTTGTTACCTATTGATATCTATTGATTTGTTCCATTCGTTCTATTGATTTAATTATTAATTTGACAGAGCTTCCTTACCGACGGGGTAGCGGGTAAATACCGTCGACAATATGTACATTGTTTACATGGAACCCTAGCTGGAAAAGGTTAACTGTCTTAGCCATAGGGCCTGATTAGCCTTATGTTCATGATATGAGATTGATATGAGTATATACGTGTTCATTGCCCATTATCTGTCTTATCTATATGATATAACTATTTATAATACCCTAAGAAACCCTATCTTATATGCATGATATAGTTCTCAGTTTATGGTTTGAAATTACTGAAATGAATAGAAATAATTTTAGAGATACAGTTAGAAAGCAAATGAGATACTTTCCTGGAAATTGTCGGTGTCGAAAACATTGCCGAGACAATAGCAGTCCGGTCAACAGATGAATTTCTGATTTTGACCAAGGGGTAAATAACCATACTTATGCATGTGTAATTATGGTAAAAAGAAAGAGGTCAAAAATATTTAGAAACACTGAAAAAGTAAGTGATGGCAAAATCATAAATAAATAAAACTTTGAGGGATATAGTGAAAAGTGGTCTGTCTGAGTTTCAGAATGGATCTGAAACTATTTTTATAAATAAGTATAAATTACCATCAGAAAACTGGGTTATATTTCTTAGATCTGAATTGGGTTCAGTCTGTTTTGGGGCTTCAGTTTGGGTAGCTCTTTCTAAAGTCCAATCTTCTAGTAGGGTAATGTCTTTCCATTGAATTTTTCTTAGAATGATAGTGTTGGCTTTTGAAAGGTCAGTTTGAAGCAAAAGGGTTTCTCCTTTTGGTGAGTGTTGGATGTGTTTTGAAGCAAAAGCAGAAATCATTGCCTTGTAATGAATTTTCAAATTAATAAAAAACTTCTCCATGAAGATTTTTATTCAAAAAAGATTTGATTTTTTCAAAACTTCTTAAAAACCAGAAATGAAATTCAAGAAAAATATTATGCTTTTTGTAATGAGCATAAAGTTCAAATCAGGTTTTTTGATTGGTTTGACATTTATGCAAATCAAAACAATATTGCATACCCTTTCAAAATTTCAAACAAATCTGTTAATCCTGTCACCTCTAGGAATAAACTCCCAAAATGGAAGGTAGATGGTAAAATTATTCAGTCTGAACACCCTCCTTTTAGAAAAATTTCTATTCCTTACGGTGAACATGAGATAGATGTTATGTCGTTCAAAAAATTTTAGGATGAAGATTCTAGAAATCTTAAGAATATTGTCCTTTAGAACAACTTTTCAAATGCCAATCTTCAAACAATAGGAAAACAATTGACTAGGATAGAAAGCCAAATCCAAAAGTCAGTTGTCTCCTCTACTGTTGTTTCCAAACCTATAGGATTAGAAGACAAAAAAACTCAAAAATCCAGTCTTCAAACCCTTTCAGGTTTAAAAAAATAGTCAACAACAGTTTCAAACCAACAAACTTGAGTTTGTCCATGCCATTAGAGACCTTTAGAGTAAGATAGGGCAAGCCTCTACTTCCCAAAATACCTCTAAATCCTCTAGACATATTGTAATACCCTATAAATTCCCAACTCATGTGCATGAATTAATTCTCAGTATGTGATCCATTAGTCTTGAATTGATGGGAAATAATTTTAGAGACACAGTCAGAAAGCAAACTTGACACTTTTCTGGAAACTGGCGATGTCGGGAACATTGCCGAAAAATAAGCAGTCCAGTCAACGGAAGAATTTTTGAAGTTAATCTGGGGGTAAAATATGACCTTAATTTATGATTAATTTTGGTAAAAAGAAAGAAGTGAAAATCATTTAGGAACACTGAAAAAGTAAGTAATGGCATTTTGATAAATATATGGAAATTCAAGGTGAATAGTGAAAAGTGGTCTATCGGGGTTACAGAATGACCCCAGAATCATTTTTATAAATAAAGATAAATTAAAATAAGCCTATACACTCTCACTCTGATATCTAAATCCTGATATAATTGTCAGAATAAATTATAGAAGATTTAAAGACCAAAGTGTAAAGGATGTAACTTAAGGGATTTAGTTGTAATTTTTCAAATGAGTTTGTCTTATATGGCCGTTATCATTTTCAGCCATTTCACTTCTCTTTTCTTCCTCTTCCCATCGAAGCCATTTTTGGCTATTTTCATCTTCCATTTTTCTTATTTCTTATAGTTTTCTTTAGGAATTTGATGGAAAAGTGATAATTCAAGGTAGCTAAGTTCAATTCTACCATTAATTTGAAGGAAGGAGCAAAGTTTTTGGAGGAAAAATGGAGAAGGGATTTCGACCATTTGGGTGGTTTTGATTTAAATGTTGTTTTGTTTCATTTGATTGATGATTTAGTGTTTATTTAAGTTGAATTAGATGGGTATGATGTTTAATTGCTTTAATTGTTGCTAATTTGTTGGAATTCCTAAATTTTGTTGGAAAATTGAAGTTGTAAAGGATGATATGTTGAATTAGTGTTAGGAATTGCTAATTGATATTAGAAATGGTTAATTGGATATGAATGAACAACTAATTGATGGTTAAATTAATGTAGAAATGGACATTATGCAAGTTGAGTTTTCAAAGTAAGCTAAATTGGGGATTTCGGTGGAATTGGTGAATATAGCAAGTGCGTTGGTCAATTGGATCATTAGATGAGTTTACATTGCATCAAATAATATGTTTGTATCATTGATTTGATAATTTGAAACCTTTGGCAAAAGTACCATATTGGCCGAACCCTAGTATGCCAAATTGACCTTTGGTTTTGCTTGATTTTCCTTGATTTTCTTTAGCCAATTTGATCCATTTTACCATTGTTTAATTGTGTTTCTTTGATACCTATGCTTTATTGGACAATATGGCCTGGTGTTAGTTTGATTGGGCAAGCCAAATTTGCCGCCAAACCTAACCTATTGGCTTGCCATTATATGCCCACCAAGTGTTAGATGAAATGCCGTGTTCATTTGCCATTGTCCTATTGGTTTGCATGCCATAGGCCTACTAATTGAATATCATTGTCCCCAGCAATGTTGGCATGCCAATTGACCTACCAATTTTGGCCATCGAACTAACTTTTGTTCTATACCGTTATTGTTTACCATAACATGTATCCTTACTTAATTGTTATATTTTCTTATACCATTGATCCATATTCTATGTGATTTGATTTGTATTGATCATACTGACAGTGATGGTACCATTGTTGCATAATAGTATCTATTGATATGTTATTTCCTTCTATTGGCCCAAATGTGGTTTGATAAAGCTGCCTCACCGACAGGGTAGTGGGTACATACTGTCGGCAATGTGCACATTGATACTGATGCCCTAGCTGGGAAGGGTTATTGGTTCCAGCCATAAGACCTGATCAGTCTTATGCTTATATGATATATGTGATCGACTGTGTGATTTCACATAGTCTACGAGTTCATGGCCCTCTATCTGTCTTACCATATTGATTTCCCTGATTGGATATGACCTTTGCTATTCCTATTATTCACCTATACTGATTCTATAATTTATATGACTACACTGTACCATGATTCTTTACCATGTGTAAACCTTTATTTGAGCTATATTTCATTGTGATGCATGCAAATTCACTGAGTATCATCTATACTAACCTTTTTGTTTGTTTAACTATTTCAGAAAAGGAGTAGGTTGCAGAATCCTGACGTCTGTCTTCCTCGGATTTCTACTACAATCTATTTTGTATAGTTATGTATATCTATATTTATATTTGAGGTTTCTTTATCTAGCTACTCCATGGTTATGTATGGGTTAGTTAGGAGTTAAATAGTGTAAATGATATATTGATAATTATATTATGAGTTACATGATGGTTTTATGATGTGATATGTGAATGTTACAACAAACTGCAGAATGCTTGATAGAATGAATAACATAATTGCATAATGGATGGTAATTATAATAAATGGATAATATATATTGAGGTTGATAGACTGTGTAATGATAGTGGGTTCTACGGGTGTCGGTCGCCATTGGCATTTTTCGTGCCCTAGGACCGTCGCGATCCGGGAAACCGGGTCATGACAGAGGTCGTATCACAATGTAATACCCTATAAATTCCCAACTCATGTGTATGAATTAGTTCTCAGTATGTGGTCCATTAGTCCTGAAATGATGGGAAATAATTTTAGAGACACAGTTAGAAAGTAAACTTGACGCTTTTTCGGAAACTGGCAGTGTCGGGAACACTGCCTAAAAATAAGTAGTCCGTTCAATGGAAGAATTTTTGAAGTTGATCTGGGGGTAAAAGATCACCCTAATTTATGATTAATTTTGGTAAAAAGAAAGAAGTGAAAATCATTTAGGAACACTAAAAAAGTAAGTAATGACATTTTGGTAAATATATGAAAATTCAAGGTGAATAGTGGAAAGTGGTCTGCCGGGGTTACAGAATGACTCCATAACTATTTTTATAAATAAGGATAAATTAAAATAAGCCTATACACTCCCCACTCTGATATTTAAATCCTGACAGAATTGTCAGAATAAATTACAGAAGATTTAAGGACCAAAGTGTAAAGGATGGAACTTGAGGGATTTAGTTATAATTTTCCAAATGAGTTTGTCTTATATGGACTTCATCATTTTCGGCCATTTCACTTCTTTTTTCTTCCTCTTCCCACCGAAGCCATTTTTGGCTATTTCCATCTTCCATTTTTCTTATTTCTTATAGTTTTCTTTAGGAATTTGATGGAAAAGTGACAATTCAAGGTAGCTAAGTTCAATTCTACCATCAATTTAAAGGAAGGAGCAAAGGATTTGGAGGAAAAATGGAGAAGGGATTTGAGCCATTTGGGTGGTTTTGAGGTAAATGTTGTTTTGTTTCATTTGATTGATGATTTAGTGTTTATTTAGGTTGAATTAGATGGGTATGATGTTTAATTGCTTTAATTGTTGCTAATTTGATGGAATTCCTAAATTGTGTTG
>CANXYC011629568.1:0-23711 GCA_948193065.1 Aleurites moluccanus
TTGAATGTTTCTAGTTGCTAGACAAGCATGGTAACCCAACCCACTTTGATGTGTGAACATGGTTTTATCTCCTAAGGGGTTTAATATTCGCCAAGGTGGAGATTGTTGTATATGGCTCATACCGAAATAAAGGGACAGATGTTGTCGCTCCGCTCCGCTCCAACATCTGTCCGATCGGGGGATATCCTAGTTATGTGCGGGTTCGATTAGTGGGTTGGGGGTGCGTGTATGGTACAGGGTAATTATGTAAATGTACCATGGGTTATATATATATATATATTGTATTTGTAACCCTAGTGTTTTTTATGTCTCTGAATAATAAAATTTCAGCCGCTCTGCTCCCGAGGACGTAGGCACATTGCCGAACCTTGTTAATTCTTGTGTTTTTTATCTTACTGTTCTGTTTGATCGCTTTCATTCTTGTTTATATAGCCTGTTTCTCAACAAGCCTTAATCTCATTAGACATTGCATCTTTCCAAATATTATATTTATTGGCTTGGGCAAAGGTATTTGGTTCATGAAGCAAATAATTTTGTTTCTTGGTTTCTTCGAGTGTAACTAATCCTTGTCTTTTACTCATGGTTGTGGGACGTAATTGTATAGGATGAGTTTGAGTGGGTTCAAGTATAGTAGAAGAAGAAGGTTCTAAATTATATTGGGTAAGATCAACAACCAGATTTAGTCCTGAAGAGGGAGAGGAGATGGCAGAGGATGGCTCGGCGGATGTGCAGGTAAGTATGTGAGAACGTATTTCTGACTTGGTTACTGATTGTGGTGATGAAATTGGTGAACATGGTTATATAGTGGATGGGATCAACCACAAAGAAGTTGACTAAGGTGGAGGTGATGAGATATGAGAAAAGGAAAGGAAAGATGTACTTGTAATCACGCTAGATGGATAGGGAACTTGTAGTGTGAGCCATGGTGGAGATGCCTCTGCCTGGTCTAGATTGGAATGCCTGCTATTATGATTTGCATTTTGTAATGGAAAAGAACTAGAATAAAAAAACATGTTTGACAATATAAACTCTGTCATTATCAACATCAAGACAAAAGTAACCTTCATGATTAGGTGAGTTGCCAAGATAGACATAGGTTTTAGTTCGAAAATTAAATTTATGTTTATTATAAGGTCGAAGATATGAAAATATTGCAGACCCAAATAGTTTGGTTTCATTGTATTTTGATTAGGCAGTATACAAACACGTAAATGGAGTCTTGTGATGTAATGTAACTATTAGCATAGAGTTTGTTGAATTGACATTAGATCTAAAAACGAAAAGGAATTTTTGTATGAGTCAATAATGTGAGACCACTATCAACTATATATCGAATTTTACATTCTGAAATGTCATTTTGTTCATGTATATATGAACATGTAATTCTATGTATGATGTCATTGGACAAAAAATACCTCTAATTATTATTAATATTAGGTCAAAATAGTATATTTTTTTATCATTTATATAATATAGTTCTTTTAATTTTATAAATGAATTTTTTTTTTTTTTTTAAATGGAAACTCCCATTCAATTAACACGCAGCAGCACTGGAATAAAGAAGCGGGAGGCGGCCGTGCATGTTTGCTGTGTGATGTGTGTGTGAAGTTGGCTGCTATTAGGCTGCGCTATTAGCAGATCCCTTCATCAATATTCATTTTGATACGCTTTCATTTTTATTCAGTTTCTCCAATTTTTAAGCAACCACGTACATGCATAAATTCTTTCATTTCATATACATTGGTGAGACAATAATGCTTTTCTTTTTGCCCTTGGTGGATAATGTCTCCTAAAATCCTTTTAATTAATTAATTAATTAACTAATGTGGCTTCCATTATTTGGATTGATTTGATTATTACTATAAGCACAATAATCAAATTAATTATATTATAATCAATCAAAATTATATTAATTAATGAAGAACAACTAGTAGATAACTAAGGACAATTAATTTAGCGGAAAATTTTTACTCAAATTAATTGTATATATTAATTCAATTAGATAAAAATATATAAAAAAAATAAAGATGTCTTTTTATTAAATTTAAATAAAAAAATAAAAAAAATCATGTAAATTAAAATATATTATCATTAATTGATTTAATGTATAAGGCAAGTTTATACAGTTCATGTAATTCAAAATAATTAGTAGTGAAAACTTCAAAACCAAATTGGATGTTATTCGTCAGTTTCATGGCTTAACTAATATAATACTATCAAAATTAAATATATTTAAGTTAAAACATATATATTCAGGCAATTATTTTTCCATTTCAATATTTCATTTAAAATTGAAGAACAAATGATATTATATTATATTATTTTATTTTATTTTATTTTATTTTTTTTCAAGCAGGAGAGAAAGTTATTACATGCACTCTACAATAATATATACATGTATATTGTGGTCAATATCAAGCAATTAGTAAATTCATGTTTTTTTTTTCTTGTACTGTACTTTTCTGTTTCAAAATCCTTATAAATACTACACATCTAAACATCATTCTAAGTACAGCAAACACAACTCTCTTATCTCTCTCTCTCTCTCTCTCTCTCTGCTTTCTTTATCAAATCAACCAAAAATAGCAATGGTACATCTTATTCATGTAGTGTTCTTCATTTCTTTCATCACATATTTAGCCATGGCATTGGCAGCTGTACAATACAATGTACTGCATTATGGGGCAAAACCTGATGGCAAGACAGACTCGAGCAAGGCCTTTCTTGCTGCTTGGACACAAGCATGTGCCTCTACAAAAGCGGGCACCATTTATATTCCTAAAGGAAGGTTCTCTATAGGGAATAAAATAGCATTTCAGGGTAATTGCAACAATACTGCTATGGTTTTTCGTATTGATGGTGCCCTTGTTGCTCCTTCAGATTATAGGGTCCTATCCAATTCTAGGAATTGGCTAATCTTTGAACATGTTAATGGGGTCACCATTTCTGGTGGTATTCTTGATGGACAAGGCTCTGCTTTGTGGTCTTGCAAGAACTCTGGCAAGAGCTGCCCCACCGGTATAACGGTATGCAAGTTACCCAACTGTTCCTTTTATCTTGCATTTGGTAATTCTAAATTTATAATGAAAAGGATATATCTTTCAAGTCTAAAGAGTTTTTTTTTTTTTTTTTGTTCAAGTTTCTGAAAGTTATAATGTCATCATCTTTGAGATAATTTTGGTATGATCAAATCAAAACTCATTGTAAAAGTCAACAGTTCTTTTAACTCCTGAGAAATCCATTAAATAATGAGCTTTCGATTTAGTGTTACTGAAATTGTTTTCAAAACTATCGTGATTTTGAACTCTCACTCAAAACGATGTTAGTGAAAGTAATTAATCAAATTAGAGATTATAAAAGAACAGTAGGAATTTAGACAACGATGATTTCTTTCATTTAACAATTTTGGTCTGTTTTTCCATTGCTAAAAATAGCTATAGTTTTTAAAGATTTTGTCTCTCAAGTTGCCTTTGCATAGGAACAAGTAATTCATATTTATATTATTTCAAGAATACCAGAACATCTTATCCCAATATTTCAACATTCAAGAACCTGAAAGGTCGCCATTTGCACAGATCTCTATTAATTCAATTATTTGTAGCTCGCATTTCAGAAATTTAGGATTCCATACGTTTTCTATATGTATGAAATATCAATTTATTAGACACATTCTGATTGTTCTTTATTTGCATGTGCAGTCACTTGAATTTACAAATTCAAACAACATTGTAATCCACAAATTAGTATCCCTAAATAGCCAATTCTTCCACATTGTTATCAACGAATGCCAAAATGTAAAAGTGCAAGGGGTAAAAATCTCAGCCTCAGGTGAAAGCCCTAACACTGATGGAATTCACGTTCAAGGATCAACTGGTGTCACCATACTTAATTCTAAAATTGGGACTGGGGATGATTGTGTATCAATTGGCCCTGGTACCTCTAATTTATGGGTTCAAAATGTTGCATGCGGACCTGGCCATGGAATAAGGTGAAAATAAATCTTGAGCCGAGTTTGAGTATTATAACACTAAACCTGAATTTGAATATTATAAATTGATAATACACCTTTGAATAACTGGATAAAATAAAAATTTTAAATTTGTGGTTGTTGCAGCATTGGAAGTTTAGGCAAGGACCTTCAAGAAAATGGAGTGCAGAATATAACAGTTACAACTAGTACATTTACCGGTACAGAAAATGGAGTGAGAATCAAGACTTGGGGGAGAGCCAGCAATAGCTTTGCCAAGAACATTATTTTCCAACATATCGTCATGAATAATGTTCAAAATCCCATTCTGATTGACCAAAATTACTGTCCAGATGTCGATAATTGCCCTGGTCAGGTAGGCTAATTAATTTATCTCAATGAAATTATGTTTATCAAAATTTAGATCTCTTGATTTTCAGTACTATGAAACACACTTAACCAGGTTTCCGGTGTAAAAATTAGTGATGTGACATACCAGGATATCCATGGATCATCAGCAACAGAAGTTGCAGTGAGATTGGATTGCAGTAAAAAGTACCCATGTAATGGGATTAAATTACAAGATGTAAAGCTTACTTACGAGAATCAACCAGCTGAAGCTTCATGTAACAATGCTGGCGGCACTGCCTCTGGCTCTGTTCTGCCCATAAGTTGTCTGTAATTAAATTATTGAGTACATTAATTAGGCTTGACTAAGCATATACAGAAAAAATTGATAGAAGAGGATGTGGAGGAAAATGCTTATTGACTGGAATTTTATTAGTTGTTTGTCAGTGTGGCATTAACAGGTTATGATTGCTTGAACCTGTAATTATATAATAGAATTTTCATCAGAAAATATCCAATAAAGTTAATATGTTAATCTATTTGGCACTGAAAATGCTTCATCGAAAAGCATCTCTTAATTATGGAGATTTTTAAAATATAGTGCTCACATATATAATTAATAAAAAAAAAATAACATCTAGTGTAAATAAGAATTTTCCCCACCAAAAAACGAGTGCTGTAAATGTGAGTTATTTCAAAAGGCAAAAGATAATATTTTATCCCATATTTAAAAAAAGTGATATTGATACTCTCAAAAAAATTTAGTAACACTTTGAAATTTTAAAAAATATACATGTATTTATTTATATATTTAGTAATTCTATGAAATTTTAAAAAATATATATTTATTTATGTATTAATATTGATATTTTAAAACGAAATATACAAATTTAAGGTAATAAAAATATTTTCCATGTATTGAAGTTTAGTTATTATAATATATTTATTTGAGATTTGGGTTATTAAAAAATTTTGAGAATATATTATTTATTTATATTGCAATATTTAAAATTATAAATGATATTATGATACTTTAGTTAAATATTATTGTTACAAATATGTATATATAGGTATGTGAATTAGGGTTCAAACTCCTGAACCAATTGTTTTAACCTGGATGTTAACCACCAAGAATTGGTTTCTTGTTGCTTATCTTATCTGAATAATATATTAATTAATAATGATTTATTTTAAGTATATAAAAAAAAAGGACAACTCTGATTGGCCAATCAAAGGCCGCTCATTAGAAGAAAAGACGGATAGATATGGGGAAAGAGAGCAAAGGGGAAGAGGCTGAACAGCCGAGCTCTAGCCACATATGTAAGTTCTTAGGTGGAGAGTAAATAAGTTAACTCAAGTTAAATATTAAATGTGTCTAAATTACCATCTGCATGTTATTTACTAACTAAATTATATTTTAATAGATATGTGCTTCATTGGAAATTATAAAACACAATGGAATGTATTTCATATCAAGTGTGAGAAATTATGACTAAAAATTAACAAAAATTAATGATCTCAATTTTTAATCATATGAGACCTATGAGACCCTTGAGAATTATGATTCTCAAAATTACTAACTTTTTATTACTTGTAGCTAGTTCTCAATATATAATTTCATATTAGCTATTTTACAGTAGTAGTAGAAGATCATGAATAATACAATCTTATGAAATGACATTATTAGAAAAGCATGTTGAATTATGATTAAGAGAATTTTGTTAAAAAAAAAGATTGTTCAATAGTCACATTTGGCTTTTATGATCACATGTTCGACCAATTAAGTTTATGAATTAACATAATTGTGAATGTAAATTGTTATGAGATAAAAAAAAAAAAAAAAAAAAAAAACACGAGATGTGATAAGTATTATAGGGTAGTGTATATTTTTTCTATTCAAAATATTTTTGTTGAGACATTATATATCTCTTACATGTGTATAATAAAAAACTCTTAAAGCATATAAAGATAAATTATGTCTCGTCATATACGAATTAAAGATGCTAAAATAATCATATACTCATATGCGAGTTTAGTTACATTCATGATGAATGAATAGATCTATTTACAAAAAATATTAATGAATTACAAAGGATAATCAATTAATATAAATAATAATATTTAGATATTTTTAGCTTGAATTTCAACAATGAGTTCTATTTAAAATATAACAACCATTATCTCTATATTCATAATTTAATCCTACTTTTTAAAAAGGTTATAAAATGACTTAATACATTAAGTTTTCCTAATCTTTTAAAAATATATTAATTCTCTTATGACGAATGTCACAATATATTACTAGATATTTCTATCCAATTTTACTGTTAGTCAATCTTAAAATGGTTAACAAAAACTGTAAAAAGATAAAAATACTATTGCCCTTTATTTTTAATTAATTACATTCTATTTTTATTTTAAAAAATATTTTTTAGGGTTAAAAAATATATTTTCATATTTTTGATAAATTTGAAAATAAAAATAAATAATAATATTTTTTATTTTACTTCTTAAAAAATAAAAAATATTTTTTAAAAAAATTTACTTTTTATTTTCAAATTTTTCAAACATATGAAAATAAATTTTTTATTTGTATTAAAAAATTTAAGAAGAAATAATTTAATTTCTTCTTAAATTATTTTTTTAAATAAGAAATAAAAAATATTTTTTAAAAAATATTTTTGTTTATTTTTTTATTCTTAAATTTATCAAAAATATGAAAATAAATTTTTTAATCGTAAAAATAAAATGTAATTAATTAAAATTAAAAGGTAATGATATTTATGACTTTTTATTATTTTTGTTGACTATTTTATGATTCACTAATGATAAAATTGGACAGAATGAATACTAATTTAACGGGACATTCATTAAGGAAGAATTAATATATTTTTAAAAAATAATGAAAATTTAGTTTATTGGATGATTTTATAACATAGAAATAGTTATTAATCCAAAATAAAATTGGTAAAGAACTTAAGAGTGACGTTGATGCTTTGGACCGTAAAGTTAAAGAAGTTTTTAATTTAGGATTACAAAGAAGTTTATCGTTTGTGATTACTTCTTAAACTATGATACAAATAAAAGTTCTATTTTTCCGTGTTATAATAAATAGATAGTCTATCTGATTCAATATAATTTTAATTCTCCTGTTAATTAATTTCTATTAATTTTCTAATTCATCTCTTAAAATTAAATTTTTATAAATTGAACCTTTCATTTTTTTTTTTTCTTTTTATTTTTGACCTCAAAACAATAAAACTTTTTGTTTTCACACTGCATATATATAATTTGCTGCACATGTTGGGAGACGAATAGGAAACTTGCAATCCCCTGATAATAACATGTTTTTTTTTTTTTTGAATTTCTTGTCCTAATTTTTATTTTTCTGTTAGTTAAGGATATAGAGCTCAAATATGAACGGAACAGAATCATAAATAAATGATAGAACTTGAAAAAACATAGATATATTTCTTTATTGTGTAAAAATAAAAGTTATAATTATATCATGACTTAAATTATCATATGTTATATAATGTTTCAGATATATAAAATTAATTTATAATTAAAAACAAAAACAAACAAGACTTTGAAATGAAAAAAAAAAAAAAGCAAAAATTCCAAAACAGAACATGGAAGACTTGGGTGCCCTTACCGTTTTCTTCTCCGTTTTCCACTCCATCTATCATGTTCTCCTTCATGCACATTATTGTATTGTTGCCACACTTACAAGCCATCTCTATCAAATTCATCCCTTTTGAACATTATAACGTGTGGCACTTATATTTAATGTTTTCCTAATATAATTATAATTAATATTGTTTTTCATTTATTTATATTTTTTATAGTAGTTATAATAGAATAGTTTTTATGATATTAATTTTTAGTTTATATATATTTATTAAATATATAAAGTTTTTTTTTTAAACCTTTAAATTCATATATTATAAAATAATAATTAAAAGTGAATTTAAAATTTTAATTTAACAAATAAAAAAGTAAATTATCAGTGAAGAGAAAAATATATATATATATATAAATGAGTTAATCTGAACCCAACTCAAAACTGATTATGAATTTAAGACAAAATGATTTGGGTTGAATTTGAGGTATCAGTTTGTCTGATTTACATTCATACTAATGGAAATAGAATCATGACAACATTTTTATAAAATTACAATCCTCCCGTTTGGCATAGCTTATAAAAGAAAAAAAAAAAACTTTTTTAGATGAAAAACTGATTTTATCTCAGTTTATAGTGTTTGGTAAATATCAAAATTAATAAAAGTAATTATCTGGATAGTTAAAATTCAACTTTTTGGATAAGTTAGAAATTAAAACTTTTCAAAATAGCTGAATTTTAAATTAAACGTATAGCTGATTTTAAAAAATTAATGGACAAAAATATCCTTTATTTTTGTTAACAATAACAAATCTACCTATTATTAGTTTATAAGCAGCTTTTACATTGTATTTTACCAAACACAAATATACAGTTACTTGCTTTTGAAAGTATCACTTTTACAAATATAACTTTTCCCATATGAAAAGCTATGTTCATAAATTATACCAAACTAGACCTAAATCCTTGAAAAATCAACTTATGACAAAAATAATTTATAATTAGAACATAATTAATTGTCAAAGCCTAATAATATTTGTCCTCAATACATTAAATACTATCAATATGGTGTACCTGTACAATAGTACTGGATTCATTTTCAGAATTAAAAATCAAATGTACCAAAAAATAATATTATATTAAATATTGTAAATGATTTTAAATTAATTATTTCCATGAACATATCTTTTTTTTAATAATAATAATAAATTTATATTTATATAATGAATCCCACACATGCTAAAAATCAGGATTTTATTGGATGGAGAAAATAGTATTATAAGAAGATTGTCAAAGTATGGATGGATATATAATATATCTCCATTGTTAAGCAACAACGCAGCCGGAAATAAAGAGGCGGAAGGCGCCGGTGCATGTTTCCTGTGCTGTGTCTGTCAAGTTAGCTATGGCTGATGTTAGCCCCTTCATTTTTTTATTTATTTATTATTTACATAGTTAACCACCATAATTCAACATTATTTTTTTCAGCGACGAAAAAAAAAAAAAAAACCTTTTAAATGATAAAAATTAATATTATCTAAAAGTTATATCTAAATAGATAAGTGAAATTTTTTTTATAAATTAATGATATTTTTAATGGATCAAAAATTTATTTTGTATAAAAAAATAAATTTTAATAGACAAAATATACGTTAAATATTTTTTTTCCATATAAATGATCCTTTAACAGCTCCGTCGCTTACTCTTTTTCTCTTATCGGTTGACAAATTAATAGCGTCCAATAAGCCAAAACAAGATAAAGATATAATAATAAAAAACAGAATTTGAATGAGATCTGAAAATTCATATTTAAACCAATTTTAATAACTTATCATTATTTCTTTTAAGATAAATTTCATTTTTTTCTTTTTTTATAAATTTAATTTATGTAATAAAAAGTAATAAGAAAATATCATCTAATTTGATTTAAGAGCTATTAACTATTGTTAATAATTGGTTGTTAACGATATCTGATTGTTAGTAACCGTTTACTCAAAGCTAATATATTATCAAGTGTTTAGTAAAATTATTATTAGTTGTTGTTATTAACTATTAAGAGTAAATTTAATATTTATTTTTTATTTAAATATTATTTTTAATATAATAATTTAATTATTTTATTTAAATAAATATGAATTATTCGAGAAATCTTCATATTATAAAAAAAAAACTAATAACTATTATTAAAAAATAATAAAATATGTACAATTTTTGGAACAAATAAAACTAATAATTAATTACATTAAAAAATTATGTTAAACACTCATTAAAATTCAGATAAATCAGTTTTTTTTATATAAAAAAATCATAATCCAAATCAGTTTCTATTTCAACCTAAACTAAATAGAATAAAACTCAAAAACACTATGAAATTTCCATATTTTATTTCAGAAAACCAAATAATTCAAGCTCAAGCTTAGAGAATGTATAATATTTTTTAGAAAAGTTAAAATTTATTTTCAATTTCAACCTAAACCAAACAAATATATTTCTAAAAATTAAGTATTTTCAATTATCTAACCAAATACTCATAAAAAATCAATTATCACTAACCAATTAAAACCAAAAGAATGACTTGAGAATTGAAAAATGGTTTTCTATTTTAGTAAATGAACATATTTTTATAGTTTTTCATGGAAAATGAAAAGGATCATTTCTCAAGTAAATGAAAAATGAAAAATAAAAAATTATTTCTTACAAGTAAATAGGTCCTAATTAGAAACTTAATTAATAGACGAAACACAATAAATTAAGGTATTTCACAATAATTTTTAATTTCTTGTTTTGGTAATTAAAAATCAAACAAATCACCTTTCAAATTAAATCAAATCAAACTAAATGAATTCGGATATTTTAAATTCAATGTATTTCTAATTTATGCAAATTTGAAAATTTTGAAATTAAATCAAGATTCACCACCTCATAAAAGAAATAATAATAATACCTTTTACTACTTATTGGGATTACTTTACAATCGGTTTTCAAAATTTTATAATTTTATTCTAATTTAAGATTTTTTTAAATAATTAAATATATATATATAATTTTTTAAATTATTTGGGAACTAAACAAAAATATATTTTATTTTATCTGTTCCAAAAAGATAATCATATTTTTTTTTTCGTCCATTCTAAAATATAGTCTACTTTATTTTTCTAAATGTTAATCTAGTAGTTGATTATCAAATATATTTTCATTAATTCACATCAATATTATCACATATATAATTATACTTTTATTTTTTTTATATTGAAATTATAAATTTTGACAAAAAATATGAGTATTTTAATTATTGTAAATATTATAAAATAAAAAAAATATTGAAAAAGTGTATAATATGAGTATTTTAAGTAGGGACATTTTAGAAAGAATGTGACAAAATTAATAAAATAATTTAAAAATAATTAAATTTCTTAATTTAAGTATAAAATAAAATAATATTATCTTATTGAGATAGAGAGAATATGTATTATATTTATGACACATAATGAATACTATTTTGGTGAATATCCACATAAAAAAAAAAAAAAAAAAAAAAAGGTATGTTTTTGTAGATCTATAAAATAATCAGTGTACAATGCCTATAAATACTACACCTAAACCATTCTAATTCCCACAGCCCATAAAGCAAACACAACTCTCCCGCTCTCTATCTTTATCTCTTTCTCTTATCATATATATCAACCGAGAAGAACAATGACTCATCCAATGAAGCCTATAATTATTCATACATTTATCTTAGTATCCCTTATTTCTTTAGCAATGGCAGATATTCAATACAATGTTCTAAAGTATGGGGCAAAACTTGATGGCAAGACAGATTCAAGCAAGGCCTTTCTTGCTGCTTGGACACAAGCATGTGCCTCTACAAAAGCAGCCACCATTTATGTTCCGAAAGGGAGGTTCTCTCTAAGCAATAACGTACCATTTCAGGGTCCTTGCAAGAACAATGCTATTGTTTTTCGGATAGATGGTACCCTTGTTGCTCCTTCAGATTATAGGGTCCTATCTAATTCTAGGAATTGGCTAATCTTTGAACATGTTAATGGGGTTACCATTTCTGGTGGTACTCTTGATGGTCAAGGTTCTGCTTTGTGGTCTTGCAAGAACTCCGGCAAGAATTGCCCCACCGGTGTTACGGTAGGTCATATCACCTAATTTTTAGTTTTTAATTTATATCCTGCATTTTGTAAGGAGAATTATTGAGTGCATTGACACAATGCATCCTCACTCACATTTATGCGGAGTCCCCCCAATAAATTCAGGTGAATCCCAAATATTTTTGAGCGCATGATGCATTATTTTTTAGTCTCATAATATACTTTTTAAGAATGAACATGAGACAGAGAGTGGAATTTAAGTTTGAAATTCTGCAGCCTTTGCCATGCCAAAATGGCTACAGATTTAGAAGATCTTGTTACCATATTTGCTATACTTCCCAAAATGAAATACAATAAAATAGGGAAAGAAAGATATAGTTTCCAAACAAGTAATTCTTATGCATTCTATGAAGTATCCTAGAAAATCTTCCCAGATATTTTAAAATTCTAGAACGTGCATGAAAGGTCGCCATGTGCATAGTGAATTAAAGTCAATTATTTATAACTTGCATTTCGAAAGTCCAATTCTAGTAACCTAGCTAGTATTCCATACAAAATTAAATATCTAATTTCTATTTTTATATATTCTGATTGTTCTTTATAATTTGCATGTGCAGTCACTTGAATTTACAAATTCAAATAACATTATAATCAATGGATTAGCATCTCTCAATAGCCAAATGTTTCACATTGTCATCAATGAATGCCAAAATGTCAAAGTGCAAGGGGTGAAAATCTCAGCCTCCGGTGAAAGCCCTAACACCGACGGAATTCACGTTCAAGGATCAACTGGTGTCACCATACTCAATTCTAACATTGGGACGGGGGATGATTGTGTATCAATTGGCCCTGGTACCTCTAATTTGTGGGTTCAAAATGTTGCATGCGGACCTGGCCATGGAATAAGGTGAAAATAAATCTTGAGCCGAGTTTAAGTATTATAACACTTTACTTGAATTTGAATATTATATATTGATAATAAACCTTTTAATGACTGGATAGGTAAAATATTAAATTTGTGGTTGTTGCAGCATTGGAAGTTTAGGCAAGGACCTTAAAGAAAATGGAGTGCAGAATGTAACAGTTACCACTAGTACATTTACCGGTACCGAAAATGGGGTGAGAATCAAGACTTGGGGGAGAGCCAGCAATAGTTTTGCCAAGAACATTCTTTTCCAACATATCGTCATGATTAATGTTCAAAATCCCATTCTGATTGACCAAAATTACTGTCCAGATCACAATAATTGTCCTGGTCAGGTAGGCTAATTAATTTATCCCAATTAAATTGTGTTTATTCATTTGAATTAAATCCTCTGATTTTCTGTACTACGAAGCAGACACTAAGTCTTAAATGTAATTTTTGTTCTAATTATGTATTATTTACAACAGGTTTCTGGGGTAAAAATTAGTGACATAACATACCAAGATATCCATGGATCATCAGCAACAGAAGTTGCAGTGAGATTTGATTGCAGTAAAAAGTACCCATGTAGTGGGATTAAATTACAAGATATAAAGCTCAATTACATGAACCAACCAGCTGAAGCTTCATGTAACAATGCTGGTGGTACTGCTTCTGGCCCTGTTCAGCCCATAAGCTGTCTCTAAGGGGAAAATAATAACTAAATTCTTGTATTTGGCTTGACTAGGCATAGAAAATAAATTTATAGAAATTTATGCGTTGTCCACATATATCTAGTCCGAGTAGAAAAAAATCATATATATAGTCAGTTAATTGCTTGAGCCAGTGGCAGTTCCAGCACAAGGATGCTAGGAGCCCTACCTTGTAATTTTAGTTATATTATAGGAAGATAAATTATTTGCAAAAGAGATATTTCATACCCCATAAGTTATATTTTCCGTTATGCTCTCTGGTTGGTATTGAAATAAGTGACAGAATCATAATTTTTTCATTATAAGCAAATCAAATATTTACTGTTAAAAAGAATACCGAATACCGAATAGTTGTCACTTTTTGAATTGATATATGCTATAAGTCTATAAATTCAATATAAATGAGAATCCCAATCCCAATTATTCTTTTTATATAAAAAAATTATTGGATACCCATTATATGTATATATATATTAGCATTTTTTTATAATTATGTAAAATTTCTCTCTCATAAATTTTAATAAGTTTTAACACTCATTTTAATTTAATTCAGTTATCAATCGGAATTTATAACTGCTTTTCCAAAAATAAGGGTGGATCAGTTGAATTTAATTGATTTGAAAGATTATTATCAAATTAAATTAATATTTTCGATTTAAAAAATTCTTAAATCAAACCAAATTATTATTATAGTCAAATTTTTTATTCAATTTTAGCTTAGTTTGATTTGGTTTAAATACTTTCAGTTTGTAATTTCAAACTAAAGTTTTTTTTTTTATATATAAATCATCATTATTTTATGATAAATTTAGGAAAAAACACCTATAAAATATCGGTAATAAAAAAATTTAAAAATAGTTCAATATTATACAAATTTAAAATTTATTTATTTCATTAATTAACATATCAAAAATTTATATTTTTTCTCAAGAATTATATTTTTTTATTTATATTTAATTAATTTTCATGGATGATTTTTTTAAAATTTTAAATTAATATTAAGTTAAAAAAAATATGATTGTATATAAAATAAAATCATATATATATATATATATATATATATATATATATATGTATATATATATATATTCGATTTGGTTCGGTTTGAAACTGAATAAAAAAATACTCAAATCGCAAATAAAACTAAATTTTCAATTTACTTTATTTTTCAAACCAAATAAATTATAATATTATCGGTTAAATTTGATAGATTTAATTCGATTTGATTTGATTAGTTTGATCGATTGGACTTTTATCTTTATCCAAAAAGTACTTTTTTAGGTTTTAACCAAAATTAAAAAAGAAGTTGAAATAATTATTTAATTATATTGCAATTTTAATAACTAAAAATATCTTTGAAAATTTATATTATACGAATTTCTTATTATTAGAGATAAATTCAGAAAATTAATATTAATGGATTGAAAATTAAATTTTTTTATGTAAATAAATCACGTTAAAATTAAATATTTATATATAAATCACGTTAAAATTAAATATTTATATAAAAAATTGAATTTAAATTCATGAATTAAAATTTTTTTTAAAATTTTTTTACAATGACCCGAACCACCACCTGTTTTTTATTTTTTATTTTTTTACATCAAGATAACCCACAACTAGCTGATCACCCTATTGTTGCAAGTCACCGTGCAATTTTGCCTTGAAATAATAATAATAATAATAATAATAATAAAAAGCCCTCTCCAAGCCGCATAACAGCAGAAACATTCTAGTAGAACTGTAGAAGTGTGGGCATAAAAATACATTTATACAGTAACAAAAATTATAGATGTCTCAACTCCCTACACGTAGCATTACTATTACAGTAAATAACTGAAGGATCAACCTCCTAATTATTTTCCTTTACCTTAAATAGCAAAGTTTTCATTATTTATAATTTCCGTTTTTAAACGGTACTGTCAAATTTTTAATAATTATATTTTTTAATTAAATTTAAATCAATTATTATTAAAATATCTAAATTTAATAAAGTTTTCATTATTTACAATTTCTATTTTTTAACTGTAATTTTAAATTTTTAATAATCATATTTTTTAATTGAATGTAAATCAATTATTATTAAAATGATTAAATTTAGTTATATAATTAATTAACTTTTAAATAGCAAAGTTTTTATTATTTATAATTTCTATTTTTTAATGGTGGTATCAAATTTTTAATAATTATATTTTTTAATTGGATTTGGATAAATTATTGTTAAAATGATTAAAATTAATTATATGAGTAATTGATTTTTATCATTTATATGCTTATTAATATTTTTATATATTGAATTTCTATATGTGCAATTCCCTCAACACCAGAAAATATTTTGTATTCTTTTTTACATAATTTTTGATACAATTTCTTATTTTTTGATGTTTTTGTAGACTTTCAGAGTAATTTTTTGGTTGGGTTTCTAATAAGTAAAAAAGATGTAATCATTTATCGTATTCGGAATTTAAGTTGAAATTTTTTTATTTATTATTTTAAGTAATTTTTAATTTAATTGAAATTTTTAAAAGAAATATTTTTAAATACTATAAAATAATTAAGTGCTAAAATATTGATTTTAAATGTTGGATCGAATTAACAAATATGAATTTATTATAGGCTGAATTAATATTTAATACGAAAATTGCAGTGGTGATGTTGATCTTCAACAGAATTCGACAGACAATGTTAAGCTTCCAATGAAATTCTATCGAAAGCAATCTATTGGTTACGTTTATATTGGCCAAAATGGGCATAATTTTTTGTTTTTCTTTTCTTTAATTTTTTTTTTTTTAATTCTAAGTATAGTGAGTTTCAAAAATAGAAATATTATTATTAAAATAAAATGAGACCGTCATGGCTGATAAAATGTTCCCTTGAGAACATCTGTAACTGTAATTAATTCAAAGTTTTGTTAGATAAAAATGAAAGAACTTAAACAACTAAGAATGAAAAATGCACTAATTATCCACTTAAAACCAATGAGCTAGCTTTGATTGATAATACTCAAGTAATTGTCTCTAAAACCCAATTAAAATTTAATTAAAAAAAATTCCCACATAAAAAAGTCAACTATTAGAAATTAGGATTTTCTATTAGGAATTTGAACCAACATTCGAAAGTTTTGGTCATGATAAATTATCTTTAATAGTCTAAATAAGAGTCAATAGTCCTCAACCATTTTCATTTGGGCAGTTGAAGAAGAAAACTCCATGTGCTTGGTGGCCAATATTTGATCCCCCAATCAAAGGAAAAGGTTAGTAAATTGCAGTTGAATTCTTATCAATTTAATTTGTGAAATTTTAATTGTTGTTGAGAAGGAATTGACTATAGATTAAACCTAAAGAATAAAGATTCATGCTTTCGGTACATAAATCAAGTATGGATAAGGACGTAGTTTTCAACTCAAGTTATAATAAGATGCCTAATTTTTGTTATGAATATAGCAGTAATTAATTTGACTTTGAGGACTATTAACTTCATGGCCAAGCTCTGGCATGTGAAATTTGCATTTTTTTTTCTTCTAAAATATATTATATATTGACTCAATTCAAAATTTGCCTTGTTTGATACGAATATATTAATAAAAATATTATTTAAAAAATTTCAAAATTTTTTGACAAAATTAATTAAAAAAATACAATGTGTTCTGCCTTTAAAATTTATTTAAATTTAATCCAAATTCCTGACTTATAATTAATTCGATCTATATATGTAATTTAGAATGGTCTGAACTCAAAAATTACTGGAATCTAGAGCAAGTTAATCTGAACCCACCCAATCCATTTTCTTGACACATCTTTTTCACATAACAAAAAGAAGAATAATAAATAAAAATCTTGTCCTATGTAATTATGTTTCTGGTATATATTCATATACTCTGACCTGGTTCACAGCTTGATATTATGGGTAATTTGGCTGAATACAAATCCTATTCAACATTGGAAGATGTCGTGCACATAAGCTAGCTAAAATAGAAGGTCAAAAGCACAAAAACTTATGTGCAAGCAAGAATTACCTGAAACAATGGCTTCCTGCATTTAATTCATTGTTTTTATATCATTTAACAATGATGCACAAACTCTTAATTCAATCACCAGACAAGTAACAGTTTTGACCTTTCAAACCATTCAAATATATATTAATTTTAATTTTTCAATTAACCCCTCCAAATTTCAAATTAATTTCTCTAAAATTAAATTTTTTTAAATAATTCAAAACACCAAAATTTTAATTTAATTAATTCTCATTTTATAAATAGGATTAATAATAATTTAATTAAGGGAATATATTAAAATTGAAAAGTAATTAATTAAACCCAATCTAAACTGCCGTTGGTTATGGAGCAATGAGTAACGACTAATTAATTAATTATTTAATACACCGTACATTCTGTTAAGAAAGCTTATTTTCAACGCCACAAGCAATTGCGGCGTCTATTATCATCGCATGATTATAGGTTTAAATTTAATTAGAAATAGAAGCATAGTGAGATAATGATGACGTTGCATTGGCTTCAGCAAACTCTTTTTCACACTATACTTATATTCCAATTCCATTTTAGGATTTGAGGGTCATACTGTACATTGACAAACACGGGAAATAAATTTTAGATGGATAAAAAAAAATTATAAAAAATTAAATTTAATTTGTCTGATAAAATTTTTTTATATAAAAATAAATAAATTTTAACAGATTAATTAAAAAATTTTCTATAAATTAATCAGATTATTTTTTAATTAGAATAATCGAAATCTATCAATTCAGAAAATGATTTCGTCAGTTAATTATATATATTTAGTAATTTATTTATTTATATTTAAATTACTATCAATTAATCTAATATATAAACATAAATTGTATAAATTTGATCACAAAATTAATTATTAGTTTCAATGGTAAAAAGAAAAAGTTTGTATGAAAGATAACATATTGTAATTAGCAAAGTAAAGATTGACTTCTATACAATTGAATGTTGGGCGCAAAATGATGGGGGAGATGAATTATGTGGCTGTGTTTAAGGTTCACATGGCTTACTCTGATTGATGAATTTAGTGGCCATGTGACAAATGATGTTGTGCGACTTGGAAGCATTAGAGCTCCTCAATTCTTGCCCCAAACTTGTGCAAGCAAATCTCTTTCCCATAAAAGCAAGAAAATATGGGTACACTTGAAACCAAATAAATAAGATTTAAAAGATTTGCTTTTCGTTTTTGAGGGTTATATTTCAATTTATAGTTTTTGAAAATGTAAACTATATATAAATTCTTAAAATTTGATCATAATTATTACAAATCAAGATAATATTTTGTTAAAATTATTTATAACTCACTTGTATATGTTACTATATATATTCAAAAAATGGACAGAAAACATATTGAAACAAATATATTATATTCTTCTTCTTTTTTAAGAAAAAGCTTGGTATTTTAACTAATTATGCAATCACAAGCATTGATGCAGTTTTGAACTGATTATGGATAACTCATCTTGATAGAGAATTTTATCTAAATTAGATAGAGTTATTTTTAATTCCAACTTACTCTAATGAACACTTAAGTATACATATATGTGTATCAATATATAATAATGAAAATCAGTTGACACCTAAATTCTATATTTTCCATTTCTTGAATTCAAATCACCATTTTAGTTGTTTGTTTATTTAGTTTAATGTTAATTTCTTATTATTTAAGATAATCATCAATATAACTCAATTTTTCATTAATCATTAACTAGATATTAGAAGAATTTATAATTTTGGTAATTGAAACTCATCTTTTCGGGAGAATAATATATTTATCCATTAAAACTGTTAGTTATAATTGAGAGAGAATATTCTTAATATTTACATAACTAAGCATAATTTAACTGTAAAAATAATAAATTTATATTTAAATACTTTTTTAATTACTAAAAAAATTTTACTTCCATTGAAATGAGTTAAAACGTAAATAATCAATTATGTATAGTCAATCATTATATACTATGTTATTATTTCTTTTTATACTTTATAAGTATGTGTTATCAAAATTTTTCAGAAAGTAGAAACTTAAATATGATATTTCCTCATATCATTTAACTTTAAAGGGTTAGATAAAATAATACAAGAGTTTGCTTTTATTATTGTTATTATTATTAACTTGGATTCGATTTTTAAAATTAAATTGTAAATAAAAAAAAATTCTCATTTAGAAATCTCTAATATCAATATAAATAATATGTACTTAACTTAATCAAAAAGGTAAATTTAATACAATACGCAAAAACTGATTCATGATATTATCTTATTATTAAATAAAAAAATAAAAATTTAACTATTAAATTATTAGTAATTGAATACAAAATAATTATAAACATTAAAATAAATTTTTTAGAAGATCTTGATTTGTAATTATAGATATACGCCAAGGTAAAAATAAAAAATATATATTATATGATTTTTTTTTAGGTATCAACGTCTTATCTTGCTTAATCATTTACATTTCAGTAGGAGGGCAAATAACCGAAGCCCAATATCAATTTGACTTGAGATCTGAATAGTTAGATTAGTTATAACCGTTCTATAGAATTAGTTAGTGGTTAGGTTTAAGGAAATGTGGACCTTTTTAAGTGTATAAAAAAGTAGTGGGAAGTTAATTACGGCCCGTAATTTTCGGAAATACGTAGACCTGCCCTTTTCTTTATTAGGAATACATTTCCAAACGCTCTTACATTCACTTTATTCTTCAATTTGAAGTTCTTAACTTCTTTAATTACTTTTTACATTAAAAAAAAAAATCAAACAGGAAAAAACAAGACAAAAGAAAATTTAATTTATAATTAATTATTTTCTTTTATTATCGTTTAAATAAAACAGAAGACAAAAATAATAATTAGTTTTTTTTATCATTTTAATTAATATATGTTTATGAATAATGACATTAAAATATTACTTACTATAGTATAAGATATTATAATAAAATTTGAGTGTAATACAAGTTTACAAAAAATATTATGTGATTCAATGAGATATAAATTATTAATACAGACGTATTTAGCTGATAACTGTTATATCTTCTACCAGCTATCCTTCCAAAAAGTTTGATTTTATAATACAGACGTATTTAGATGGATAATTGATAATTATCGAATTGGAATAAAAGTATTTTTTTCATTTCGCAAAAATTTTAATCCACAATCTCAATTTTTACCTGCTATCAAATTTTATCGATTTGAAAAAGAAGAATCAACAAATACCCAATATTTTTTCAATTATCACCACTTGTATTTTTAAACGGCAAATGAGTTTTATAATTAGACATTCAAATACTCTCCTAGACTATATTATTCTTTTAAAAATTATAAAAAATAAATCTAGTTATATTGGTGTAACTCTAAAATAATTCAAAACAACAAATAACATTAGTTTTTTCATTATAAAAAATCTTTTATTTTTAATCTATTGAGCTTTGTTTTTCACGTACAAGTACAATTTTTATCTCTCAACACCTGCAGATTGCTCAAGTTGGTACAAAATTTGTGTCTACTTCTTATTAATTTATAACTTTCAAAACTTTTTTGTATTTACCAAACTCTTTCTCAATATTTTAGTAATAAAGAGTTATTTAATATGTGCATATGTTGGGAGATATTTATTAAGACGAATACATTAATAAATATAAAATAATATATATTCTAATTTTTAAAAAAATTAAAAGATATTCGATTATGTCCATTTTGATCATTTAATATATAAATAATAATAATTAATAATAATTCAATCAAATATTTACATAAAATAACCAATAATTAATATATATCAAAGTTATAAATTGTTTTAAACAACTATACCAAATATGCTCTATAAAAAAAATGGCCTCATCAATGTCGGATTGGAAGTCTTTTTTTTTTCTTCTACGCATATGACACAATTTCAACGTAGTTGCTACCATTAGCACTATGCTTCATTTTTGTTGGTCAGTTCCCACTATTCACTCAACTTGACTAATGAACATCATAGACAAAATTGAAAATTGCTTTCTGGGAGCCCTGTATTTCAACAAATTGACCACTAAACAAGAAAAAAAATTTCTGAATGTTAAAGTTGCATGTGTAATATACTAAATAATTAAAAGATGTATCAGAATTTTACATGGTATAGTAAGACTCAAGAGTAAGGATTATTTCAGTAAAGAAATATTAAACAAATAAAGTTACGTAGAGCAGCGCAGACTTGTGAGCTAATTTCGCAATTTACGGCTTAATTAGCCTCCGTATGTTCGTAATGCAGTTTGCTTGTACTCTGCTTCCTTTTAATTTAATACTACTAATTAAAGTCATTTTATTCAGTACAAAAACGATTGCAAGTTCGTGATATCATCGTAATACTAAATAAAAAAAATATTTTTAAAAGTATAAAGTTATGATTGAAACCTAATTAATTATTAAAAATAATCATATATTAATTACAAATTAAAAATATAAGTAAGAACGTATAATTTAATTTATTAGTTATAATAATTTTAATTATATCATTTTAATTATGAAAGTGCTTAATTTATCGATATGTTGTGTGTGTTTTTAATATTTTCTCATATTTGTTTTTTTTCTCCATTCATAAAAATTAATATTAATAAAAAATTATACAATTTATTTGTACATAAAAAATTTTATTATTTTTATTATTATTATTAGTTATGACTAGAATTCTAAATTATAATACAAGATATATTTTTCATGTTTATAATGAAAATAAATAAATGATAAAATTACTCAAAAAAAGAGGGTCATAATGGTTTATTCAAATCCTATATAAACCCCTCTAAAACGGTTTCTACTCCACCACAACTTCCCATATCTAATTTCTCTCTTTCTTTCTTTTTCTTCTTTGTTCTTGTCAACCAAACAAGAAATGGCAAACAAAGTGAGCTCTCTTGCTTCTGTGTTAATTTTCTTATTAATTATTGCAATGGCAACACAAGCAAGAGCATACAATGTGCACAGCTATGGTGCAAGACCCGACGGCTCAACAGACTCATCAAAGGCTTTTCTTGCTGCATGGGAACAAGCCTGTCAGTCTAGTGTCCCTTCTGCTGTGTATGTACCTCCAGGAAAGTATTATCTTGGCAAAGTTACATTTCAAGGCCCTTGCAAGAATAGGAAGATTGCATTTACTATTGATGGTACTCTTATGGCTCCACATTATTCTTCTATTGGCAATAAAAAAAATTGGATATTGTTTGAGGATGTTGATGGTGTTACCATTTCTGGTGGTATTCTTGATGGTCATGGCAATAGCTTGTGGTCTTGCAAATCCTCCGGTAAGGGTTGTCCTCCAGGCGTCACGGTAAGTTATATCATATCAATGGCTTTTTAAATTATTTAATGTATTCAGTATATATTAAAATTAGAACATTTTTATAAAGGATTATATTAACGGGTAGAAAAAATTAATTGAGGTAGGAAATATAGAAATAAAAAGTAGATTATTTTTTCCTATTTTAATAAATTAAAATATTGTAATTGTATATAATAATATTTAATAAGTATCTTAATTGTTTACTTCTTATTTAGAGTTTGAGATACTGACTTTGCTATTTACCATTTAAAGACTATTATAATTCATTTTTAAAGTTACAAGTTAAATAGTTGTCATATAAAAAAAAATAATAATACACACCGAGATATAGTCTAGCGATAGGATCGATTCTTCCCTCTCCAATATTCAAAAAATAATAATAATAATAATATAATTATAATAATACTATATATAGCCGATAATCACTTGTGACATATATAAATTTATTGCATTTGATGTATATATACATATGAATTTTTTGCTGTTAATTAAAAAATGCTTCTTTAATTAATTTTCTTGCTTTTCAAACGCAGTCATTAGAATTTTCCAACTCAAATAATATTGAAATCAACGGATTAACATCACAAAATAGCCAGAAGTTTCACATTGTCATAAACGGCTGCAATAATGTCAAAGTACATAATGTGAAAGTGTCTGCTCCTGAAGATAGTCCTAACACTGATGGAATTCATGTTCAAGAATCAAGTGGTGTCAATATCA
>CANXYC011630337.1:0-10779 GCA_948193065.1 Aleurites moluccanus
CCCGCACCAGGAATGCGCTCGCCAGGTGCAACAGTGCAACTGGGCCCCGTCGGGCAAATTGTGGGGAACTTTCTCTTTGATTCTATTACTTCTCATATATGTATATATAATTGTTTTAATGCTATAAAAGTTATATATATGCTTTATTTTGTTATTTGGAAGCACATCTATATGGTATTGGTTCAGGGCTATTTTCGATGGTATGACGGGTAATTCCATCGACTGTCTGCACACTGTGTTATAGGACCCCTGCTAGAGTGGGGTGATGTATTCTCTAGTCGTAAGGAACATATCCTTATGTGAGTCATTTATTTATGGGACCCCTGCTAGGGAGAGACGTTGTATTCCCTAGTGTAGTGCACTTTATGATAGTGCAAAGTATTACAGTTCAAAAGTGACCCAAATCCTGTGATATCATATATGTGCTACCTATATTGATTTACATGGTTAAAATAATATTACTAGTACAGTTTATTACCTATATATTCATATGTCATACTTTATTGAATATATATATATAATATTGGCATTATTACTATTATTGAGCATTTACTGCATCATTATGCATTTGAACTCACTGAGTATTTTTATACTCATTCTCTTAGTGTTTAATATTTTTCAGGTCTTCGGTGAGGCACGCTTTCCACTTGGCAAATCCTTCTTCTGCTTTGGAAGTCTATTGCATGTAAAAATCAAACTCTAAAGTTATGAAAGCAATGTATAGAATAGTTTCCATGGTACTGTATATAGATTTTGGCATGTAGATATAATTATAAGTTTTCATCTATATAGTGTTTGATATAATATGTTTTGACATTTTATATATTTATGGATATGTTTGTATGCTTTTATATAAATGTTGATATTGAGATATTGATGGTGACCAGAGGGATCTATATTTGAGATTGATTGTGGAGAATTATTTTGAAGTGTTATTTGATTGCTTTGTTTTTAGGCATAGTCCTATTATAGGGGAAATGCTATCGAATTTTCTTCAGCATTTATAAGTTTATTAAGCTATGCTTTATTTGTTGCTTGCCATATAGATAAATATTTGGGTTCTTCATGGTATTGGTCGCTTATGCATCACCCATACCCTAGGACCGTTACGACTCCCGAGTTGGGTCATGATAAAGTCGCCATTGGCAAACAAAAAATCATTTTAATCCCAAGTAGGCCTTGGCAAACCAAAAATCATTTTAAGCCCAAGGAGTCCTTGGCAAACTAACAATCATTTTAAGCCCAAGTAGCCTTTGGCAAACCAAAAATCGTTTTAAGCCCAAGGAGCCCTTGGCAAACCAACAATCATTTTAAGCCCAAGTGGCCCTTGGAGAACCAAAAATCATTTTAAGCCCATGCAACCCTTAGCAAACAAAAAATCATCTTGAGCAAGCAACCCTTGGTAAAATCAAAATCCATTTTTCATCTGATTTCATTCTGAAAGATGTTTGAAATCAAAATTCTCGATTTCATTCTGAAAGATGTTTGAAATCAAAATCCATTTTCCACCCGATTTCATTCTGAAAGATGTTTGAAATCAAAATCTATTTTCCATTCGATTTCATTCTGAAAGATGTTTGAAATCAAAATTCATTTTCCACCCGATTTCATTCTGAAAGATGTTTGAAATCAAAATCCATTTTTCACCCGATTTCATTCTGAAAAATGTCTGAAATCAAAATCCATTTTTCACCCGATTTCATTTTGAAAAATGTTTAAAATCACAATCCATTTTTCACCCGATTTCATTCTAAAAGATATTTGAAATCAAAATCCATTTTTCACCCGATTACATTTTGAAAAATGTCTGAAATCAAAATCAATTTTTTCATCCAATTTCATTATGAAAGATGTTTGAAATCAAAATCCAATTCCATCTAATTTCATTCTGAAAAATGTCTGAAAATCAAAATCCTTCTTTCCATCTAATTTCATTCTGAAAAATGTCTGAAAATCAAAATCCTTCTTTCCATCTAATTTCATTCTGAAAAATGTTTGAAATCAAAAATCTATTTTTCCATCTCACCTCCAGACCCTAGAAGATGCAATCAGAATGCATTCTTTTATTCCAAGCAAATAAGAACAACCCAGTTCACCTACATCACGTCTGTCATCCAAAATGGACTCTGGAGCATTCATCCTATGTGGTCAATATAACACCAATATCATCTTTAGCACAAAATTCTTATCACCCTAGCAGAGAGTTAGGATCCCTCATTCTGAGACCTATAGCAGAGTTAGGCCTCTCCTTTTCTAAAGTCAATCATCTTAGGGCATACTTAAGGTTTATCTTCTCTAACATATAGCAACTATCCTAAGGCATCATTAGGACCTCTCTGTTCAAAAACTATTGCAAATTAGGTTCCTCTTGTAGAATCATCCATCTTGAACCTTTCCTAAGGGTAGCTTTAGGAGCTTTTCAAACTTTTCTGAGGATAGCTTTAGGATCTCATCAAACCTTTCCTAAGGGTAGCTTTAGGATCTCATCAAACCTTTCCTAAGGGTAGCTTTAGAAGTTTTTCAGACCATTCTAAGGGTATCCTTAGAAGCTTTTCATACCATCCTAAGGGTAGCTTTAGGATCTCATCAAGCCTTTTCTAAGGGTAGCCTTAGAAGCTTTTCAAACCATCCTAAGGGTAGCCTTAGAAGCTTTTTAGACCATCCTAAGATTAGCTTTAGGATATTTTTTGACCTTTTTAGGGGCAACCTTAAGAGCACCTCTTCAAACCCTTCCTAGGATAGCCTTAGGATATCTTTACCTGATCATGGTAGCCTGTGTCCATTATCATCATAATTACTTTTCTAGAAAAGCAACCATGCTGAGGGGCAGCTGTGAACACTCATTTTCTACACCCCTCAGACTCGTGCCAAGCCGATCGGTACTCATCGAAATCAAACTCGCACTCGGACGGACTCAGAAATGCATTGGATCAAAGTCGGACCTGGGCTGCCATCTCAAGGCGAGGGCTTGGCGATGCTGCCGAGCCATTTTTGGGATGCTGCCCTCCTTCTCAGCCCATGTTGCCAAGAGCCCTAGCGGCGCCGCCACCCCTCTCCGGTGGTAGCCCACATGCCTATAAATATAAGCCCCTCTTTCACTTCTAAGGGGTCCCGAAATCCCTTGAAGTCGATTTTCCTTCTTGGGTTTATTCTATTCTCTATCATACACCAATTTCTTCTTATTTCTTTAAGTCTCTTTAAGTTTAAATAATAATCAATTCGGGGCGTGTGGAGCTTCAAAATTATTTCTAGCAAAATCACTCTGTTGGTTTACTTGTTTTGACTTATCAGATAAAAGACAATCTGATCGTCTTCCCGGGCTTCAACCGATCCAAGGTGAAATTTTGATTCGGCCGAGCAATCAGACCGCTGTTAATCCGACCATCAATCTAACCACCGATCCAAGGTGAAATTTCGATTCGGGCTAGCAATCAGACCGCTACCTTCCCAAAAAGCAAAGGAGCAGGTATCAGCTCCTAACTTTTCCTATTTCTGATAGAGCATCAAAATAGGCAAATCTCCTTTATTTTGGTAGAGCATCAAAATAAAGAGTCCAAAACTTGATAAGTTGAGCATAAAATCAACCCTCCTTCGCAAGAAGGGAGAACTGTGTAGGTTTTGATTCCCATTCAATGGGATACGCAGGCAAGCTATCTAAGAGCTTCAAACCCAAAGATGTTAAAAACCATCTCTTTTCTATTAATTGCTTTATTAAATGTATTATTTGGGGAATGTGTGATCAACCTAGAATATAGAAGGGCTAGAGTTGATTTTCCATATTTTGAGATTCCTGAATTGTAATAATTTACTTATCGCTCTCTAAAACTGCTTTATCGCTTTCATCCATTCACCTGCTAATGCATCTATATATCTCATCCTTTAAACTGCTCATTAAAATGCTTTAAATCAAGGTTAAAATTAGAAGCGAAGTTCAACTGAAAACCTAGTCCCTGAATCCTCTTTGGTTTCAAAGACTAGTGCACTTATTTTCCTTTGGGATAAAATTAGAGTCAAATTGGGTTTTTATCTTAAATTTTTCTAACAAAAATAACTTAAGGTAGTGACTTCAAAATGTCAAAATCATTTTCAAAACAGGGCGCTAAGGTCCCCTCTCAATCCTTGAGAAATCGTCCCAAAAAATTAGAGCATTCCTCGATCCCTTTGGATCCGCGGGGGGAGGTGCTCGGGCGAGGCCTCATGCAATGTTGCACCAAAACCTTGCCAAAATGTTTAATGAATAATGCCCACCAAGTGTTTGATTAAATGCCTAGTACAAATTCATATGCCTACCGTTGATTTCATCCATAGGCCTACCATATGAAGTCCTATCATCGCCAACGACATTGGCATGCCAATTGAGCCAACTTCTTGACTTGATTTGTTCAACTTTTGAAGCAATCCAATGTTAATTGCTAATTATAATACCATTGTTAATTGCTTCCTATATTTTGTATCCATTGCTATATCGTTGTCTCGTTTGATAAAATTCACGAGTTACTGCTACATGATGAGATTGATATTATATAATGATATCTATTGTATTGTTACATATTCTTATTGATTCCGATGAGATTTGACAGAGCTATCTCTCCGACAGGGTAGTGGGTACATACTATCGGCATTGTGCATAATGTATTGATTGATACCCTGTACTAGGAAGGGATGTCCTATTCATAAGACCCGTACAGTCTTATGTATACTGATATGAGATATGAGATATGAGATTGACTATGTATTTTATGAATAGTCTACGTGTTTTATGGCCCTATATCTGTCTTATCTATCCTCTCCATGTGATATATATATATATATATATATATATATATATATATATATATATATTGATTCCATTGACTTGATTACAGTTCCATTGTACTGTTATTGATTCTACAGTCATATATTGTATTCTGATATTGAGGAGCAGATTATTATTCATTGAATATCTGCCTATTGTTATTGATATCCTAGCCATTGTTATTGGTCGATGCATATTAGATTCACTAAGTAATCATTACTCACCCTCTCATTATTTCCCTTTCCAGGTATAGAGTAGAGGCAGATTCCTAATTTTTGTTCATCAAAAGAATTCTACAGTATTGTATATACAGTGTAATTATTTGAACACTTTATCTTTATATATGTGTATTAGATTCTCCATGGGTATTGTATAAAGGTATAGATATATTATATATATGTGTATGGTATATTCTGGAGAATATATGTGAATGTGTATATGATAATGGTATTTATAGAAAGTAACAGAATAAATGACAAAGTAACAGAATGAATAGTATTTATGTGATATATATGGTTATAGATTGATATGCATAGTATGTGATTGATAGATGTGATGATGGGTTCTACGTGTGTCGGTCGCCTTTGGCATCTCCCGCATCCTAGGACCGTCACGATCCAGAAATGGGTCATGATATTTGGTCATGGAGTTTGTTTGGTCCTGTCAAATCGGTTCAAGTAAGGCCAGGGTGGGATTAGGCTTGAATTATTTTATTGGATCAGATAGGGCTTTGCACAACTTGGATAGTTGTTTACAAAACTGAAGGGCCCTTTTCATTACAATGAGCTTTGGCTATAAAATGGTGTACTTGATGGGTCCACCTAAATCTTTTGGTAACCTAGTTAACCAAAAACCCCTAAAAAATTCCAAAACGGACCAGTAATTTGGGAGCCAGTTGTGGCAGCACAACTGGGCCCCGCCGGGCAATTTTTTGGCAACTTCCCAATTTGCTCCATTTTTCTTTATATATGTATATATGATCATTCTACATCTATATAAGATCAATTTGAGCTATATTTATGCTATTTACATTGTATATGGAGACACTCCCATATGATATCATAATAGGGCTATCTTGATGGTATAGCGAGTAAATCCATCGACCGTATGCACACTGGTTTTATAAAGCCCTCAGCTAGGGGGGGATGATGTACTCTAGCCATAAGAGCCGATCACTCTTACGAATGGGTGGAATGAGCACTAATGGTGCGGAAGAATGTTGTATTAAAAAATTATAATTGTGCTAAATCAGTATAATTGTACTTTTCACACTACCCAAAAACCTGTTATATCATATGTGCGTAGACTCATTCATTGAATATTTGATTTTTCTTCACTTGATATTATATATGAATATTTATATGGATATTATATGGATATGAATCTAAATACCTATATGGATAAGTATCTAGATGTTTACAAAGATTCTTATATTAATATTGATACATATATTATATGAATACGTATATGGGTATTTGTATTACTATTTACTTATATGGATTCTTTTATGGATATCTATTTTTAGATGTATACAGATACTTGCTTTATTATCCATTTACTATCTTATATTGAATCTACAAGCCACATTTGATTAACCATTGTTTCATGATCATTTACTGCATTTTTATATATTTGGATTCACTGAGTATTTTTATACTCATCCCATTCAATAGTTATTATTTTCAGGTCTGCAGTAAGGCACGCATTCCATTGGCATCCCCTACTCCTGCCTTGGAATAGTACTAGCTGATCATGTAAAAACTCAAGTTCCAAAAGTGTATGTAAATAATTATATAGTATAGAGATTCTATGGTACTGTAAATTTAAGAGTAGCATACATATATGTTTGTGCTTGCATCTTTATAGTTTTATATAATAATTATACTATGGATATTTATGATATGATATGTATGGAAATGATATGATATACATATATGTCTTTGTGGAGTTGATATTGAAGATCCAGAGGGATCATTGAATTGAGAATAGAGATTGAAGTATATAGTGGAAGTATTTGTTATGTGTTTTTCCTTTGGGCATACTCCTTATACAAAGGAGATGCTACCCAAATTTTTATAAAATTGTCAAGCTATATTGAGCTTGTTATTGAATTGCTTGCCATGTCATATAGATAATTGGGTTTTTTGTAGTACTGGTAGCTTAGGCATCACCCGTACCCTAAGACCATCGCGGCTCCCAGATTGGGTCGTAACAATTATAACTTTCTAGGGTATTACAGGTAGTCATAAGCATGGTATTTTATTCAAGAAGAGCTCAGTAGATCCAGAAGCCTCAAAACAAAATTGAGAATGAAGTCACAGGCGCGACTGTTGGAATCGCAGGCGCAACTCGAGGAAGTTGAAGGAGTGACACCGAAAAACTAACAGACTTGCATAAATTCTGATTTGATGCCAAATTCTATATAAATTGGGAGAAGCTAATATGAAAAACCATATAGGGATGGAAATATATGGATGTCTAGTTTTAGGAAGATAAATTGGATTGAGTATTAGACATTAGAAAATGGAGAAATGAATTTTTGAAGGAATTATGCTCAAGCTGACAGACTAGGACAAAATTAATAGTGCAAATTGAAAATATTGTTAGGAATTATAGAAGAAGAATTTGAGCATTCCATTCTATAATATTGAAGCTCTAGATGTTTTGTTTCATATGGAAAAAGAATCAAGTGATTTAGAGCTCTATAGAAGGGGAAATTAAAGAATTAGTGAAGCATACTCAAACTGTCTTATAGATTAGAGCAATAAAATGTTATGATTTTTTAAGATATTAATATGGATGATTAGGAGTTGTTATAGTCTACAAAGTTGTAGTAGACATCTCAAAGTTTCAAAAAAAAAAATGGTACATGATTTGGACTTGTATAACTTGAGATATAAAGAAAACAAGTCGCGGATGCGACACCAGAAGTCGTGAGCGCGATGTTTCTTCAAAAAAGTCTAGTAACAAAATGCCACTTTAGTTGCGGGCGTGACTCTGGAGTAGCGGGTGTGACTCCGGCAACTCTGACATAAAAAAATAGTCATTGAAAAAGGTTCTAACAGCTATATTTTGGATCCTAACAGTCATATTTGATATTGGGCTATAAATACAAGTTGTTTTGAAGCTTAAGAAGGTTAAAAAACAAGAGAACAACAATTGAAATCATTGAATTAAGATTTTGCATTAAAATCATTCTTGTATATGGCTTAGAGAGCTTATATTTTCAAAGCATCAATTTGTGAGCTTTAAATTATAAAATCCTTGAGTTCATTAAGACTCATTGATTATTTGAGAGTTGGGTAAACTCTAGGGAAATTTTTTTCTCTTCTTCTTTTATATTTCTTCAAGGGTTTGAGTGTGAACCAAATAAGAAAACACTTGTATAGGTTGAATGTGAGCCTTTATAAAAATACTTGTAAGGTTTGAGTGTTAGCCTAAACACTTGGGTTTGATCTTGCACCCGTAAAAGGATCAGTTAAGGGAACTCTTAAGTGTGATCTTGAGGAGTGGATGTAGGCAAAGTTGCCAAGCTACTATAAATCCTTGTGTTCTTTCTTCTTCCCTTTCTTTCCTTCAATTAAATTTTTAATTTGTTGTTAATTCCACAAACAACCAATTCACCCCCCCCCCCCCTCTTGGTTGCCAAAGGGACTAACAGTCAGCTAGATGAAACAGAATGGATTAGAGGGTATCATGATCAACTAAATGCTATAGACAAGAAAAGAATGGAAAATGCCTTGTATCAGATTTAGAGACTTACTAGACATTTCAACAAAAGGGTGACCAAACAGAGGGTTAGAAGAAGGAAACTTGGTCCTGAAGGGAATCTTAGCTCCATTTCATGATCCAAGGGAAAATTCTGACCTAACTGGGTTGGTCCATATATGCTCAAAAAGATCCTATCTGGCAAAGGTGTCATATTCATGGATCTGGATGGAAATAAGTTCTCAAATCCATGCAATCTACATCAGCTCAAAAGATATTTTCTGTAATGCAATGATTTATGTAAACATAACTACGAGAACCTGATTCTCCTGAAAAAAAGAATTAAGATATAAAAATATAAACGGAGATACATAGGCAGCCCACTTTAGGTATGGTCCAAAGCATAATAAAATTAGCATTTCTGTGTCAAAAAAAAAAAAAGAAGCAAAAAAGAAAAAAAAAAAGAGAGAGAGAAAGAAATAAAATAAATGTCTCATTTTGGTTATCTTTGATCTTGCAAGAATACAAAAGGGATAAGCTACAAGTCATCATCCCATTCATCATCGATTCCTGTCTCATCTCAATGCAAATCATACAAGTCAAAGTCTCTGTCTTGTTCATTCCATTGAAAAGTCAATGTCATAAGTCAATCCAAAATCAAAACATCTAAGTCAAAATAAAAAAAAAAACCTATTTAATCCTACGTGGATAGAAGCGAAGCAAAAAGCAAAAATCCTAGCTACAACTCTTTTTCCTCCTGGGATGGATATGTCTTTCGTCATCTGAGTCATCATCAGCTAGTCCCTTCCCAAGTACTTTACCATAAGCCCTATTTGTAGTCATCTTCTTTAAACCTTTGGTGTCAATAGTCTTCTTGTCTATCTCTATCATCTCTGTCACTCTATCAGCTGATGCCTCTGTGTCATTCATAGGTATAAGTGAGTTGTCTGCCTCTATCCCTGCCTCTAGCTCCTTTACCAAGGTGGATTGCCTAAGCTTCTCAGTAAACCAAACTGAAGTGATAAACCAAGCATCATACCCCTCCAGCTTATCTGACAAACTAACTGGTCTGATAAGGCACATGGATCTCCTCCAGCCATTCATTATGATCTGGGCTACTATATTAGTGATCAGTGATGTAAGAAAGTCTGGTGGAATGACCCATTTGCCTCATAATCCTAGCACTCTAATAAAGGTAGCCAATCTTATGAGGTACTGTTTCAAAGCTTAGGTCGAGACTAGATGATTGGGCTTAGTGGTGGCCCAATTGGCTTTCTGGATTTCATTTTATGGCCAGACAAAGTTTAGGTCATTTTAGGTCGTTTCGACGGGCTTATTTACGGGCCAATTTGTACTTTAGGTACTGTATGATAACAAAGGCTGGTTTTTCAGTCCAAATTACTTTTTATATGAATTATGATGCAAATCATGCATGATTATACATAAGGACTTACCTTAATCACTGTTTATCCTTTATTTCTCCAATCCACTATCGGTAGCCCTAATCGGCCTGTCGCCCAGCACTCCGAACTAGAGTTCTCGACGGTTCACCTATTTTCACATATAACATTCCGATAAGGTATGAAATCATTACAAAACACATTATTTACACAAGAACACATCAAATTCAATAAGGCATACACCATATGCCCTATCAACCACACTTTGCATAAATTTCACACCTTTCACTCCTTTATGCCTAAACACTAATCTATTATCACTATTAGCTCATATTTCACATATGCATCTCATTTAAATCACTTTACAAACTCATATACATTTAACTTAACATTTTACATCAAACATATTCCATATTCAAGATTAACATCAAAGTACTTAAATCATTATTCTTTCACACATTTAAACCTATACATTTCTATCATTTCTAACACTAAACCATATTCAAACCTTACTTTATAAATCACATCAACCTAATACATTAAACTAGTAAAGTCAATATTGTTCAACATAAGCAAAACTTATTCCTTTTGTTCATTTTTCAATGCCATTTCATCAATTAACATATATAAACATCAAATGTATCACATTTAGGCATTTAAACCTAACAAACATCAAAACACATTTCACCATCCTAATTCATCACATTCGCCCAAAACACATCAACTACCAAATGCATTCTTTTCCAACTTTTAGCTATCAATTCATTATATTTACATCAAATACAACTTATTCCAACATTTAAACACCTAAAACAACAAAATGCACACCAAATCCTAATCACCCATAATTTCAGCCAAACTAGTTTCCATTCCAAA